>AWOL01S0009326.1:0-11118 GCA_000715115.1 Nicotiana otophora | reverse complement strand
ATGACAATGTACCAGTTCAACACATGAGTATATAGAACTCGAATCACACTAGATATATTTATAAAGTAAAGCATTAGTTAAAGCAACCACTAATGGACATGAATTGAGTACAAAAGCTTTTAGGTACCTCTATCTTCGAAGTCATTTTTAAACAATTGAGTCGAGGCTCATTTCATATTCTTTATCACATCTTCTCAAATTATTTGCACTACTAGACACAATCATAACATAAATTCTTGCCACATTGGCCACACTCTATATCCCCAATTAACTTATTTCACTTCCAACCATCTTTATAGATTATCAACAATAAGACATTTCCAAATCAAGACTCTAGGTACACATATGAGCAATTAAGAGACTTAAGAATATTGAGATTTTATCACACAATTTGGCATATTATCTTTCATTTAAACACGACGCAAATCCATAATCTTTTAATACGCAACCCATACTTTGAAACTTACGGAAACATTATGGAATTCAATTCCAAGAGAGAAAGTTTAGCCAACATACCTCAATCGTGCTTCCTTAACTCTAGAATGATCTGGAATTCTTAGCAATCCCGATATATTTTGAGACATAATAAAATTCAACCATTATTAGGAAGATATTCATGATCTTAGCTCATTCGAGCATTTTATCAAACACTAGGTGTGCAAATCTAACTACAAGGTTCTTCTACAAGGTTTCCTTCTCTCCATAACCCAATCTTTACTTATTTGAGATCAACTATCTTCCCACAAACCTTATTAGTACAAGCATATATAAATAATGCTCTTATACCCAAGAATCATACTCCAAATCAACCATCGTTTACCCAAATTCGAAATTGGAAACTAGGGTATGGAACCTTACCTGTTAGATGAAGATCTTGTGATTAGTTTCCTTGATTCTTGAAGATTGGTGCAAGATTGGATTATTATAATTTTTGGTTCCCTCCTTCTCTCTCTAAAATTCTCTCACCTCTCTCTAAAATCCTCAGAAAAACACCCCAAAATAAGCCCCAAAGGCTATTTTTCAAAATGGGGTCGGGTTATGAAAATAGAAAAATTAACGCTTCGAAAGGAGGTCTGCGGTTGCATAATGGACCGCAGAATGGGTATGCGGGTCACACAATGCACCGCAAAATCGATGCCCAGAAATGGGCTTCACTAGACAGGTCTGCGGCCATTTTGCTGCCGCATAACTACTTCTGCGATCGCATAATGGTTCTGCGATCGCAGAATTGGTCGCAGAATCGCATTTTTCCCGCCTTTGATAATTTGGTGATAACTTCTTTTAGGAATGTCCAAATGATGAACGGTTTGAAGAGTTGGAAACTAGAATCAAAGATCTTTAATTTGATAGGTAATTCACCATATAAATCTTCATATCATGATAGGTATGATTGTTTGAAGTTAGGTCTTGTACGAACTCACTTGAAACTTTATCCCATCATAAAATTTTCCACTTGACTTAGCCTTAGGGCCCTTCTTAGACCATAAACCATTCTTAATGCACCTCATACATATATCATCGTGATCAATTGATATCATTCATATAATAGTCCTTGTCTACGCACAAAATAATATAATTAGCGCACATCGACTTTCTTAATAGTGCTTAAGTACTTCGAAATTTACCGGGGTGTTACATTCTCCTCCACTTAAGAACATTCGTCGTCGAATGTTTTACAAGTCCTTTATAAGAATAGAGTTACCATCATTTTACCTCCAACCGTTATACATAGGCACTTATGACTACCTCGGTCTTATATATTCTTTCCAAAATTTCAACTTACTTATGGACCTTAAGATTTGGCTATCTTTACAAATTCTTAATAATTTTGACAGAGTTTCCCCTGTAACTGGGCATATCCACCTGTCAAAGAATCCCGGAAATCATCCTAACAATATATCCATTACTCAACAACGCATCACAATATATATCAACAACACCTATCTCAACATTAGGGCATTACTTTTACAAAAGTGGTATCTTTACATGAAATGTACACATTTAAACCATAATGCATAGAAGGTACATTTTTGAACCACAACCATTTGGCTCTACAAACAAGTGAGAATATTTCCTTTCCTCAACACTTTCGGCCTACGAGGTGATCTCCTGGACTCACAGACTTAGACATAGCACTTGACTTAGGCAATCTTAACTTCCGGACTTATCTAACAAGGATAGCAAATAGTTGCTCCTCATAATCAAATTATCCGTTAACTTCACGTTCTTAGACATAAACTCATGAAACAACGGGTACACGGAGAACAACAATAGGGAAACATCATACTCATAGTTTGGCCTATTTCCTTCAAGATTTCATAAGTCCTAATGTGACTACACATACTTTACCTTTATTAACAATTCACATAGCATCCTCACGGAAAACAAAATTGAGAATAACCCGTTCACTTTATTCAACTCTAAATCTTTACTCCGAACACCCAAACTAAACCTTTGGCGACCTCCAACAATTACTCTAAGATGTGCTAGCATGAATATGACCATAAAATTTTCAATCCAATATATTTGATCATGGGATGATGCTTCTTCATTGACATGTTTGAACATTTAACCTTATAGGTTTATTATAATTAGGAACAACGAGGTTCGAGACTGGGCTAGAATTATTCAAGAATCCATCAATGTGCCGAGCACGGCATTTCAGGAGGTTATATCCTAAGAGACATGAAGGTTACTATCAATAGTGCTGACATGGTTTAAAAATTATGATGACATCATTAATTCGACACATGAGGCATAGAGTTGCCTAGTAGGCATTGATAATTTAGGGATCATGTTGATGATTAGGAGATTTAAATAAATGAGTCATTTTAGACATGTGACATATGGGAGGCATGGTCTGGAGGATATAGTCATTAGCTTCAGTTATTCTTGGAATACTATGAGCCAGGAAAAGGACAACAACTATTGTTTCATTCCATGCATGCCTTGTTTGGAAATAGTAGGCCTCGAAGAGAGATAGCACTTATGTGACACCAGTCGACTCTTGAAATGTAGGGAAAATCAGTTTAACTCGAAATGAGAATATTCTAGCACCCTGAATGTGACATGGGTTTCAAGATACACAAAATTGCATTATGCTCTTAACTGTATTGGACACAGGGAATCTATGCCACAAACCCATGAAGATGAAAAAGAAGTCGAACATTTGTGAGATTATTATAATTCTGACAGCTTAACCATTGCTGATAGTTGATTCTAAACGAGAGGACTAGAGATACAACGAACTTGTCTTTCAAATAAATATGCTCTCATGTTACTAGACGGTGAAAAGGATTCATGATAATATACATAAAGGAACAAAGTGATTGTTCAAACCATAGGAGCTACATACACCAGAGAGAAAAAGAGTAGCTCAAGAAAGATATCAACACTAGGCTTCTTTACATTAGATTTGATACCACATAGGTAAATATTATGGTGGTGCGTGCATAGGCACCAGTGAGCAGATGTTATCTATTTGAATCAAAAGGTTCTATATGAAATTCATCAGGTATAGTCCCTTGTTGAGATGTTAGGAACGCAAGTGGGAAGTATTAATCCTAGTGTTATAACTCAATTCAAGGACATATTTATAGAGCTCAATTCCTCAAGGGGTTGTAAACAAGAGAATCTGTGATAGAGTGGCTTCACGAATAATGAGTCTCATTCAAAGAGTAGATGCAGAGAACGACTCATAAAGTTATACCGGTTCTATCCCAACTTCCATAGTAGCATAAGGAGTGACATATGAGAAAGTGGAACCGGGATCAATAAGAGCATACATATCATGAGATTGGATAGTCAATATACCTGTAAACACATCTGGAGAAGCCTCAAACTTTTGACGTCTCCTCATAACATAAAACTTGCTGGGCCCTCCCGAGCTCTGAATACCACCCCTAGTTATTCCATGCCCTACAAGAGTTATAGTGCCTCTATATGGGGGAGGCGTTGTAGATGTAGTAGCTACAGAACTGGCTGGGTGTGCCATACCCTTGCCCATGCTCTGGCGAGACAAATAACAATCTCTTTGAAAGTGGCCCGTCATACCACACTTGCAGCATACCTTTATACCATAGTGACACACTCCCGAATGGCATCTTTTACACATCACACAACGGGGATGAGGTCCGCTTAACTGACTCGTCTCACTGACCTGATATTTACCCTTTTTGCATACATCATAAGCATAACCCTTATCCTTCCTCCAAGCTTCCAATGCGAGATTAACAATTCCAGCACCGTATTGCTGTGCGGGCCTTTGGAATTGCACAAAGATACCACATCTAACGCGCTGCTGAGCATACTTACAATGTGACGCCAAATGTTTCTTCCTGCATGACGGACATAACTGGATGGGTGTACCCAACCTAGGACATTTGTTCTTCTTGTGCCCCCTCTTTCCACAACCATAACATATTTCAAGGGTCTTCCAACATATTCCCAAGTGTCGCTTCTTGCAAATAACACAATCTAGTTCATTAGCACCAACAACCCTCTTTCGTTTCTTAGATTCTCTCACCACACGATTCGCTGGTGCGGTAACAGTGGTAGGAATAAGGACACTTCCCTTAGCAACAAGTTCTTCCAACCCCTCCACGGCTCGACGCATTCTCCCAACGAACTCTTGTGTAATCTCCCTCATTGTTTTAAACTCGTGGATTACTCATCTGAAAAAAAATCATGAGACATAACGAGGAAATTAGCTTCCTATCTTGAGCTCTATCGCACGATCTAGAGTATCAAAGAAGTGTGAAATTCCTAAGTGTCCAAGTAACCTCCTCATTATAAATGTGGTCGACAACACACCAATAAAAAGGACTCTACTAGACATGGCTCCGAGACATCCTAGGACACTTTAAAACCTTAGGCTCTGATACCAAGTTTGTCACGCCCCAAACTCGGGGAGCGCGACCGGCGCTCAACCGAGAGAACTCAGCCGAGGAAGCCTGTTAGATTTCTTTCTACCCAAACTTATCCATGCATAAAGAGGAGATGTACTCCATTAATCAAACACTGTAAAGATTTTATTAACAACTTCCTTTTCATTCTCATTAGCAGCTTCATTCATAATTTCCAAAATATTACGAGTTTATAGAATTAATGAAAAGAAACATGATTTCCAAATACCGACATTTCTAATTCAATTCCCAACATCAACCACAACCCACAACCTGTATACGGAGCCTCTAGATACAATAGAAGAGTAATATGGAAATTCCGGCAACAAGGCCCCGGCTATACCTCAAAACACAGTACATGAGAAACAAAAGATACATGACCCGAAATGAAGTGGGGCTCACCAAATAAGCTGAAAAGAGTGCGATGCAATCACTAATCAATGTTGCCTGCTGTAGAACAACCTGTTCAGTTAAAAAATAATAATTTTCAAAATACAAACTTCATATAAAATTTTGGTTGGGAGATCGTTAGAACCAATGTACCACCCTCTTTGTAAGCACGTNGTAGAACCACCTGCATCCATTAAAGATGCAGCGACCCCAGCAAAAGGGACGTTGGTACTGTCGAATAGCACCAGTATGCATAGCTAAAAGTCCTCTTTCAAAATAGAATGCCCATATAAGAAAAGGCAACACATAGAAACAACAAGTCATAATAAACAATATCCAAATGTTCAGTTAAAACATAATAATTTTGAAAATACGAACTTCATATAAATTTTTGGTTGGGAGATCATTAGCACCGATATACCACCCTCTTTGTTAGCACGCAGTCTGATCACGCCCAATCAGCTAGGCCATCTCCCCACGAACAGTGTGGTTTGACATGTGATGCGAAAGAAAGTTGTTACCAACAGTAGTACCACCATATGCGCAATATGGTGTCTGATCTCCACCCGATCAGTGAGGCTGCCTTCCCACATATGCCGTGCGGGTTGACTCTTTAATCCACAAAGGTTCCAGTTTCATCCCAATTAAGGGGAATAATATCACAATTTCCCAAAGTTTCCAATTTCATCCCAAACAAGGGGAATAATCACAATCAACCCATACACCGACATGTTTTGTTTCAGGAGTGGGCGTTATGACCCACCCTTCCTCGGTTTTGCTAATGATGCTCCCAAAAACATTTTTGATTTGATTTGTAAACAGAAATATCATAAATACAATTGTACTCACCTCAACATCTTTCACATTGTATAAATTCTCATTAGTATTCCCAGTCATTCACAACGACAATATTTTCTTGGCTCATTAGGCCATTCACAAGATTCTTTATACCTGGCACGATGGCCGTATTTCATATTCCACACTTTTACCTCTTTCAATTTCAAAGATCACCATCAAGTATCAACATACAGGATATTTTAGAAATCATATACTTCAAATCCATTTGAAATGAAAACTTTAAACACAAGTGGTTTCTTCCGAATGAATGAGGCATACCATCCAAAAATAGAAGCACACATGAAAATCATAAACATTGAATACACCATTTATTCTTACAATGCTCTTCCCTAGCAATGACAATGTACCAGTTTAACATATGAGTATATAGAACTCGAATCACACTAGATATATTTATAAAGTAAAGCATTAGTTAAAGCAACCACTAATGGGCATGAATTGAGTACAAAAGCTTTTAGGTAATTCTATCTTCGAAGTAATTTTTAAACAATTGAGTCGTGGCTCATTTCATATTCTTTATCGCATATTCTCAAATAATTTGCACTACTACACACAATCATAACATAAATTCTTGGCACGTTGGCCACACTCTATATCCCCAATTAACTTATTTCACTTCCAACCATCTTTATAAATTATCAACAATGAGACATTTCCAAATCAAGACTTTAGGTACACGTATGAGCAATTAAGAGTCTTAAGAATATTGAGATTTTCTAACACAATTTGGCATATTATCTTTCATTTAAACGCGACGCAAATCCATAATCGTTTAATACGCAACCCATACTTTGAAACTTACGGAAACATTATTGAATTCAATTCCAAGAGAGAAAGTTTAGCCAACATACAGCAATCGAGCTTCCTTAACTCTAGAATGATCTGGAATTCTTAGCAATCCCGATATATTTTGAGACATATTAAAATTCAACCATTATCAGGAAGATATTCATGATCTCAGCTCATTCGAGCATTTTATCAAACACTAGGTGTGCAAATCTAACTACAAGGTTCTTCTACAAGATTTCCTTCACTACCACAACCCAATCTTTACTTATTTGAGATCAACTATCTTCGCACAAACCTTATTAGTACACGCATGTATAAATAATGCTCTTATACCCAAGAATCATACTTCAAATCAACCATCTTTTACCCAAATTCGAAATGGGAAACTAGGGTATGGAACATTACCTCTTAGATGAAGATCTTGTGATTAGCTTCCTTGATTATTGAAGATTGGTGCAAGATTGGATGATTATAATGTTAGGTTCCCTCCTTATCTCTATAAAATGCTCTCACCTCTCTCTAAAATCCTCAGAAAAACACCCCAAAATAAGTCCCAAAGGCTATTTATCAAAATAGGGTCGGGTTATGAAAATAGAAAAATTAACCCTCCGAAAGCAGGTGTGCGGTCGCATAATGGACCGCAGAATGGGTATGCGGGTTGCAAAATGCACCGCAAAATTTATGCCCAGAAATGGGCTTCACTAGACAGGTCTGCGACCATTTTGCGGCCGCATAACTACTTCTACGATCGCACAATTGGTCGCAGAATCGCATTTTTCCAGCCTTTAGTAATTATGTCATAACTTCTTGTAGGAATGTCCAAATGATGAACGGTTTGAAGAGTTGGAAACTAGAATCAAAGGTCTTTAATTTTATAGGTAATTCACCATATAAATCTTCATATCATGAGAGGTATGATCGTTTGAAGTTAGATCTTATGCGAACACATTTGAAACTTTATCCCATCATAAAAGTTTTAACTTGACTTAGCCTTGGGGCCCTTCTTAGACCATAAACCATTCCTAATGCACCTCATACATATATTATCATGATAAATTGATATCATTCATATAATAGTCCTTATCTACTCACAAAATAATATAATTAGCGCACATCGACTTTCTTAATAGCGCTTAAGTACTTTGAAATTTACCGGGGTGTTATAATCGAAGCACATGTTGAAATCATAACCAAGTAACACACCATTTATTGTTGAATTAAATTTCCCAAAAAATGGCAATACACAATTTCCACTCACGAATATGTACAAAATTCTCGAATGAGCTGAGACCAAGAATATCTTCCTAATTATGGTTCACTTTTGTTATGTTTCTAATTAGATTGAAATTGCAAGGATTTTCGGAACATTGTAGTAATTTAAGAAAAGTTCAAATCTAGGTATGTTGACTGAACTACTCTCTTGGAATTGAATTCCATGATGTTTCCGTAAGTTTCAAGTATGGTTGGTTCAAGTTCCTTATTCTTATGTTCCGAGTTGTTCCCAAAACGTTCAATCGTCCTGAGTAAGCAAGGTGTCGAGAATTATGTAATCAAAATATGTTCCTAATGTTCCTATCATATTGTGTTATACTTTGAGAATGTGTTCAGGAATGATATGTGTGTTAAAATGTTATGGCTTTGAGTCGTTTTTCAAATGAAAGCTAGTATGCCAAACTATGTGAGAAAAACTCGATATGCTTAAGACTCTTAATTGCTCATATGTGTATCTAAAGTCATGATCAGAAATGTCTTATTATTGATAATCTATAAAGATGGTTGGAAGTGAAATAAGTGAATTGGGGATGCCCATACGCGGTTGTTTTAACTAATGTTATGCTTAGTAAGTAGGTTCAATATGTTTTGTCTTCTTACATATTCTTGGGGGGAAATTGTGTATTGCCCTTTTTGTGGATAAGTGTTTCAATAGTAAACGGTGTGTTAATCATATATGATTTTAACTTGTGCTTTGATTACCCACCATTTTACTCAATGTTTTGGAAAGCAATCCATTGTGTTTAAAGTCTTCATAACTAATGAACTTAAAGTTGTGATTTCCGGAATATTATATATGTTGATATTTATGATGATGATACATGATAGGAATGAAATAAAAGTGTGGAATATCAAATACGGCCACCATGCCTTGAATAATGAATCATGTTAATGGCCAAAAGAGCCAAGGGAATATTGTTGTTGTGATTGGTTGAAAGTACTAATGGAGTTTTATACAATGTGAAAGATGATAAGGTAAATATATTTGTATTTATGTTATCTTTGTGTGCAAACCAAATATGTTTTTGGGAGTATCGATAGTCACCGAGGAAGGATAGGTTGAAATAACCTAACCTCGAAACTACACGTGCCGGTGTAGGAGTGGATTGTGATTATTCCCCTTATTCGGGATGATATTGATGTGATAAAATTATTTCTCCTTAGTTGGGATGAGATGATTGATAGTAAAGGATGTTGTCGATCCACATGGCATTGTGGTGAGATGGCCTAGCCAATCGAGTCGTGATCGTATGCCATGCCGCACACATGGTGGTGATTGTGCTTACAATTGTGATTGTGGTTGATGTCTCGGATGAGATGTCTTAGCTGATCGGGTCATGATCTGACTCCGTGCTAAAAGTACGGTGGTATTGTTATTGTGAACATTGGTATTGTGAATGATGATATTGTGAACAATGGTATATCGGTGCTAAAGATCTCCTAACCAAAAATAATATTATCTTCGTATTTTTTAAATTAATATGTCTTAACTTGGAAATTGGATATCATTGATTGTTGATTGTTGTTTCCATGGTTTTCCCTTTTATGTTGG
The DNA here is from genome assembly GCA_000715115.1 of Nicotiana otophora. Lineage (NCBI taxonomy): Eukaryota > Viridiplantae > Streptophyta > Magnoliopsida > Solanales > Solanaceae > Nicotiana > Nicotiana otophora. The sequence continues at coordinate 1,353 of AWOL01S0009326.1, read as the reverse complement.
CATTCTATTTTGAAAGAGGACAGTTAGCTTTACATACTAGTACTATTCCATATGTACTAACATCCCTTTTGTCGGGGGCACTGCATCTTCAATGGATGCAGGTGGTTCATCAGCGAGCAGCTTTGGTCCTCATTAGCAGTCACTCTCTATTCAGCAGGTTTTGCTGAGCCCTACTCTATATTGGTCTTTAAGTCATCTTACATTGTATTTTGTACTATGAGGTATAGTCGGGGCCTTGTCGCCGACACTTCCATTCTTCACTTTTGTTGCACTTAGAGGCTCCGTAGACAGGTTGTGGGTGATATTCGATATTCGGAATCGAACAAAAATGTTGGTCTTTGTAAAACATGTTTTTCATTATATCTATAAACATGTAATAATTTGGAAATTTTAAATGAAGCTGCTAATGAAAATAAAATGGTAGTTGCTAATAAAATCTTTTCAATGTTTTAGTAAAGGAGTACATCTCCTCTTTATTCATAGATGAGTTTGGGCAGATGGAAATCTAACACGCTTACTCGGTCGGGTTCATTCGGTTGAGCGCAGGTCGCGCTCCTTGATTTTGGGGTGTGACAAACTTGGTATCAGAACCAGGTTTTAAAGTGTCCTAGGATGTCTCGGAGCTGTGTCTAGTGGAGTCCTTCTTATCGGTGTGTTGTCGACCACATCTATAATGAGGAAGCTACGTGGAACCTTAGGAATTTCACACTTCTTGCGAACTCCAGATCGTGCGATATAGCTCAAGATAGGAAGCTATTTTCCTCGTCATGTGTCATTTTCCATATGAGTAACCCACGAGTTCGAGCTAACGAGGAGGGGATGAAAGAACCAGTTGCTATGAGAAAATATCCTTGTCTCTATTAATGTGACCACGCCACCAGATGGTGGCTTCTTACATTTTGAGAGTTCGAATTTGACGAGAAGGGTTTTGAGATACTAAGGGATTCTAAATGCTTGATTATCATCTCGGTGTGCATGTTGTCTTATGTTGGGATGTGTTAGAAGATCTTCTAGTTGTTCAATGGTCGAATGACATAGAGTTTAGCAGCTTGTGGATGAGTGTGGACTCTGGATGAGTCATTGATTACATAGTATTGTACCATGGAAAGTCATAGAAAGATGTTAATATAAGGTCACATAGGTGGGCTATTTCTTGTGAGAAGGTTGGGGGTTGACAGATTTCCTATGCGGTTTCTTTGAATAGTTTTACATTCTAACCGGTAAGATGCATGTGCTATGTAATATGTTCGAATCTCTTTTGAGGAAGATGGCACGACTGTCACGAGGTTCGGTTGATCACTTGGGATGCGTTATGGTTTGTGTGGCATGATCTTGTGAGGAATTCATCCGTAT
>AWOL01S0009323.1:10382-33010 GCA_000715115.1 Nicotiana otophora | reverse complement strand
TCAAACCTCCCTGCATTAACAAACCCCGTAATCATCGCCGCAAAAGACACCGAATTTCTCTCCGGCATCAGCTGAAAAAAACTGAATATCCCATCAATTTCAACTTTATTCCTCATATAAGCCGTCAGCATCGCATTCCACGAAGCGACACTTCTTTCAGGCATTTCATCGAACAGTGCACGAGCTTTCTTGAATTGCCCGTTTTGGGAATATGCCGTAAGCATTGCGGTCCAAGAAACGATATTTTTGGTGGGCATACGGTTGAAAATGGATTCAGCTTCTTTAATGTTTCCGTTTCGGCCATTATGTGCGATCTGGGTGTTACAATAAATCAAGAATTTGTTTGTTTTAGCGCCGGCGTTCAAAAGGGTGTTTGAAGAAGTTGAGTATTTAAGATTCGGAAGCGCAAATTCTGAGAAAGGCAAACGTAGGCGGACATGTAAGAAGTTCGGCTTTGCTAGCATGACTGAGAAACAAACAAAGATTCCATTACCCAGAGAAACGGAAGCGCGGTTTTTTCAAATTTTTCTTTTCTGTTTTCCCTCTTTGTTTGGAATTTGCAGTTTAAAAAATGTCCGTAACAATAAATTTTTGCGCGAGAAAAATAAATAATCAAGACTGAAAAATTAAGTAACAAATATAATATTTGATTTTAATAAATAAAAGTGTTATAATCTCTATGGTATTCTTCAGGAATATAAATTATCTTGACGAGCTTGACTTTAGTTTTGATTCAAGGGCCTGTAGAGCTTGGTCTTGAATCTCTTTTTTGAACTTGAACTTGGATTTGATCACGAACAAGTAATTTGATCTTGAACGTCTTGTTATTTAATTTGGCTTCGTTCTTGATCTTGAACTTGAACTTGTAGCTTATAGAGAAATCTGTATGTTTGATCCACGAGCTCTCTGCTTGCTTCTTGTTATCAATTCTGATGTCTTCTAGCTTTACGAAGACCTCTATTTATAGTTGTAGGGAGTGGTGTGGTTCTGCGATTTGATTGGTCCGTTTGAATTGACCAATATCATCTAGACACTTGGCACAACTCTATTGGTTGTTGATTTGACTTGGTTTGTCACCCTTCTTGACACGTGGCACGATTTCATTGGCTCATTTATTTAGTTGGAATTGTCACATCATTTGACATATGTCTTGATTTTATTAGCTCGTTCTTTTGACTTGGATTGCCACATCACTTGACACGTGGCATGAGCCTGGGTTTTAAGATGGGCTAATAGCCATTTGGACCTTGGGCTAATGAAGTGGGCTAATCATTTAATTTGTAGTCTCATTTAATGGACTAGCACAACACATATGTATTGAATTTAAATAATTAGCCCAATTTACTACCCACAATATTATTTGGATTAATATCTTGAATTTATATGGTCCAAATTATTTTATGAATTTAAATCCAATAAAATTTAAATACTTACAAATGTCTCATGCTTCAAGTCTTATCGTAGTTTTGACTTTCGAAGATTAGTCTTGAAGTACCAATAATGTCCTTAGTTACGAAAAGTGCATTTAGCCAATGGAAATTTGTTAATTTGTTAATATTGTTGCTAAGTCCATCTTTTAATTCAAACTTTAACATTCGAATAATATAATAATGCTAATGTTTAGAATTTGCAATGATCAACATATTTTACCCACTTCGGTTATACAAGGCATTTTATCGCCTGATTCTTTTCAAAGTGACAGCATTCTTTCCTTAATTTGTAAGTTGCGATGTCCCCTATTTCTCCGCTACATTTGAATTTTTCCCCCTTTTTAAATTCAGGCTTCAGCTAGCCTCAATCCCTATAGGTTCTTTTACTTTATCTAATATCCGTTGATAACTCCCCACTCTATTATCCTCCCCTATCCTTTAGGTGATAAAATCTTGTTCTTTTGAGAAGATTGCAATCGCTGCTTATCTTACGGGATCAGGAGAAATCCTTCTAGCAACTATAAATAGGACCATGAGCCTTGATTGAAGCACAGTACGCCAAACCAAAGGAAAAGGGCTTAAGAAGAGAGGAAAAACAAAATCACAATATCTGCGGTAAAGTAGTTGTCAGTAAGTAGCCTTTTTCTTCTGCTTTTATTCATAGGAGGCACGTGGAGTCCGGAACCAAAATATGATTCTTTTGGACTCAAAGAATTAAAATATGTGGAAAAAAAATCGGTGACCAATATATATATAAAGCCTTAGCTAAAGGCACTATACATTAACGGTCGTTTGCCCAGTTAAGTATAGCGCTCTTATATAAGGCGTTATATATATAAAGCCCTAACGTACCGCACTATATATATTATGTGGGTCCACCAATAATTCTTGTGGGCTTAACTGACATAATAATAATTCAACTGGGTATAGCGCATTAAGCTAAGGCGCTATACGTTAAATAATTGTATCTTTGGATTGGTTATTGCTTTATTTAAAGAGGTTAAGGATTTTGTAAAAATTCATTCATAAATATTTTCAAGTCTTCTAAAAAATTTTTCGTTAAGTTATTTTGCATTTTATCATAATGTCTGAAGAACGAAGAATTAGAGTTTCATTATATTGGGAGGGGGGGAGTTATGGTGGCGAATAACTCAGTAAGCTATAGTTTATCTCCACAGTGTCATGTTAAATTGCCACTTACAATGGAGTACGATACATTGGTATCGTTGTTATGTAAAAAATATGAGTGTGAGCAAACGTTCGGTGAATATTAAAGTAACCGGAAGATATCTGTATTCTGTGACTCCGCAAGGGGTTTCTTGTTATGCTGAGTTTAACATGGAAGACGATGAAACTCTAAGAGATTTTTTGAGGACTTCGGATGAATATCGGAAATTTCTTGTGATAAAACTGTTGGAAATGTACGTCAAGGCTGAAGACGTTCGCAATAATGAGGTTGCGCAAAATAGGGATATCCCTCAATCATTGGGTGCTTATTTTGGAGCAGTTTTAACCGACAGGTTCTGAGTGAAATAGTTTGGCATGATCTAAACTTATCTCCACGGGCGAATGAGGAGCGACGAAATAATTTGTCTCATAGTTTACATGATCCACAATCCGAATGGTAAACTTCAATTTTTCTTTGTGTTAAGATGTATATTTTTATGCATTGAGTTTGTATTAACAGTCATATATCCACAGGGGATACCAGCCAGATATGAATTTTACAAGTTATGAACCAACGCCCACTTGGAATATGCCTAATTTTGGTGTGTTAAATCATGGTGGTCCATCCGGCAGTCATCATCAACAGGATAATGTCCATCATGGGATATCAACATATTATGATTTGTAAATGAATTGATAAAGCTATATGTAAAGTTTGGATCAATTTGAGTAACTTATTATTTTATCGGTTGTGTAGTGAAGACTAGCAACTTGAAGGTCCTGTCCTTACTCAATTGTCCGAAGACGGTATATTTAATCGGGATTTGGAAGATGCGCAGAGTCAGGAAGAGAATAGTGATTATGACAACAATGTCGATGAGTATGGAGATGACACACTCATTCCCTGATGAGGGTGATGATGATGAGGAAGAGAATGCTGAACCTGATTTGACGAGGGAGCATGCTCCACCTCCATTAGACCAAGAGTGTACGAGTCTCACATGTCATTTCATTCAAGGGAGATTCCCTACCTTGATCATTTGTCAAGTATGCCGGATGCGGATGCCCTCACAAGGGATATTGACGAAATTCGGACAACAATGTGGGATGAATCTAGAGCAACAGTGTTGTCAAAGGGCATGCTTTTTCCTGATAAAGCGTGCCCAAGCAGGGAGGTGGGAATGTACAACATAAAAGAGTGTCGTGAGATGATGGTAGCAAAGTCATCTCTGGATGTATATAAGGTTATTTGTCGTAGATGGTTTACGGGTTGTAATTGGATGATGCGTGCGAGAAAGAAGAAAACAAATATGTGGGTTGTGGGTAAATACATTGGCACCCACAATTGTGAAATGGACACATTTAGTGGGAATCACTTTAACTTGGATGCTGACTTGATTTCTCTTTTCGTGATTCCACACATTGAAGCGTCCATAAGGTACAAGATCGAAGAGTGTATAACATCTGTCCACCAGGAATATGGGTGTACCATTACCAAAAGAAAGGCATTTCTGGGGCGCAAACGTGCGTTTGAAATTATTTATGGTAACTGGATAAGTCCTTTGCATCTCGACCCAGGTACATGTCCACATTGCAACACTTTAACCCCCAGGACTGTTGTTGAATAGAAGCTTGAGCAGAGTCCGAAAATACAAGAACATATATTCAGATATGTGTTATGGGCATTTAAACCAGCAATTGATGGTTTTGTGCATTGCTGGCCGGTAATATCCATAGATGACACTCATGTCTATGGAAAGTATGATATTAAGTTGTTGATAGCCATTGCAGTAGATGCTAATGGAGGTATATTTCCCTTAGCTTTTGCTATTTATGCCAATGAAAGCCAAGATACGCGGATACTGTTTTTGAACCACTTGAAGGAGCATGTTGTCAGACAACGTTAAGGTATTTGTCTAATATCTTATCGGCATGGCGGTATTTTAAGTTCTGTATAGAATTTGCCTGCATGGCAGGAACCGTATGGCTACCACCGTTATAGAGTGAGGCACATGAAGGCCAATTTCCAGAAGGCATATCCCAACAAAGACTTGCATGATTTAATGTGGATGACTGCAACAGATCACCAAGAGTGTAAATTCAGGAGGCGCATGGAATCGATCAGGCAGGAAGACAAAGGAGCTTATCGTTGGTTGATGCGAGATGAGCTTGACAAGTGGACATTGCATGCGGATGGTGACAGAAGATGGAGAATTCTAACTACAAATGTGTTAGAGTCTTTCAACGGGTTATTGAAATCTGCACGTGGATTGCCTGTCACTGCCGTGGTGCGGAGTCATCGAAGCAGATAGCGGAAAGGTTTGTTGAAATGGCTAGAGGTGCATCGTCATTGATGGAAAGGGGTGTTGAATCTATTCCAATACCAATGAAAATATTTGAGAAATACAGGAGGTGAGCATATTGGCATTCATATTTATAGTATTGCAACGAGCGAGTTATTTTTGAAGTTCGCACCGCTATCCATCAAAACCGGAGGATTAATACACACACCGTAAATGAAGATAGAAGGTTATGCTCTTGTGGAAAATAGTCCATCTATCACATGTCGTGCTCACATGCCACAAAGTGTTTTCAACATACAGGCTTCGCGGCAACCAGCTCCTTTGATAAAGAATATAGTGTTGTTGCATACTTAAACACCTATAGTGGACAGTTGCAGCCAGTAGGTGCTGAGCAATATTGGCCGCCGAAACCATTTAAAAGGGTGTGTAACAAGGAGTATTTGCGTTAGCGATAAATGCAAAAAGGAACGCGTATACGGAACCAAATGGATGTTGGTGATACAGTTTATGCATGTAAATGTGGCATATGCTCGCAAACAGGACACGATTGTCGTAAATGTCCTTCAGCTAATTTGGTTAGCGATAGTAATTCAGCTCCCGGTGAAAGTTCATCTATTGTGCCCAATTATCAAGGATACCCTTAGTGTTGTATTTCAATAATTTGTTGTAATAAGTGTATGTACATGTTCATCTTGCAGAATATATGAAATAAAATTATGTTTCCATTGGTGTTAAATCTTATTGATATTTAGCATTAATACTTCACTACAACAATTTAACATACACCCTAAGAAAAAAAAAAATTGTCATTCGCCATTAACGTCGCTGTCTGGCACTATTTCATTGTCACTGTCTTCATCTTCTCCGTCAATATCGTGTACGTACCCTTCGGGACCGAGGGCATCGTAATCTAGGCCCCAGTTAACACACATTTTCCGCATTTCATCGCTATCATCAAGAAGGCTACTTGCTTGATTTCTACAACAATATGGGACTCTTACGTCCAACATTTGTGGTAGAAACTTAGGTAGTCCCTCCCACTCGACAACTGTTGGGAAAACAGGATAATCATTGTCTCTATGCATTTTATTATTTTCTAATAAATCCCAGTATTAATCCTCCGTTCCTCCCAGGAAATTAAGATCATTCATTGCATGATGAATAACTAGTGCCTTTTCCATCTCTAGAATCTCCTTCATCAAATGTCGAATCACTTCTGGTTCATCTTTGTGTGTGTTTGTTTGGAAGGTTACAGATAGTGCTTGCGTCACAACAAGCCCATGCCAGCGATATAGTACTTTGTAATCACGCCGTTTTGAGTAAAAGGGAACCCATTGTAGTTTTTCGCCTCAAATTTGCATACCTTCAGGCTTTGTAAAATGCGCTTTGCCCTCAATAATGTGCTCTGCGACTTTGAGATTAGTGTGTATATTGATAGGCTGATTTCCCAAGGTACACAGAATACCATACCACTTGTCATCAACCAAGTCAGCATAGAAACCTAGCATATATTTTTCAAGATAGGGATCGATAGTGTTAAGACGTGTTCCATAAGAATTTGTTGAACTACCTTCACCCTTTTGCCTTTTTTTGAACCACTTGTTAAATGTTAGTGGCATTTTTTAAATGGATGTTGTAATATTTATTCAAAAGGTCTTTGAAATACATATGACTTGGTTTAGTTTAAAAAGTTGTCTTATACCCGAAAGAATCATTATCATGCGAAGCATAGCGCGGTAAAATACCACGTTATGTATATTGTCTTGTCGACCTGAAAAAGCCGCCTTTCTGGAAAAGCTGTATTGTACCCTAAAGATCTATTATCACGCGAAACATAGCACGGTAAAATACCACGTTATGTGTATTGTCTTGTCGACCTAAAACCGTTGCCGTTCTGGAAAAGCTGTATTGTACCCTAAAGATTCATTATCACGCAAAAAATAACGCGGTGAAATACCATGTTATGTGTATTGTCTTGTCGACCTGAAAAAGCCGTTGTTCTGCAAAAGCTATATTCTGAAAAAGCTGTATTGTACCCTAAAGAATTATTATCATGCAAAACACAACGCGGTGAAATATCACGTTATGTATTTTTTCTTGCCTATTAAAGCCTAGCACATATAGTTATTGTTTGCGCTTAACGAATCAAGTAGAAAAACTTTCCATTAATTTTGCATTTGTCTTGCATTAAGAAATGTCTGGACGCAATGACGTACCAAGTTGTTATTGTGGTAAACGTGCGATTTTGAAGCCATGCTGGTCAAATAGTAATGTGGGGCTTAAACGCTGGATATGTCAACAACTTGTAAGTTATTGTTTTGCAAAAAATATTTGTTAATATTTTTTATATAACATGTTAATTAATAGTGTTGTGTTATAATCCCCATTTGTAGTACGAAATTTAATGTAGATTTGAAGAATGGTATGATGAACCCATTAATCAGGAATACTATAAATATTGTTTGCACTGTATTTGGAATATGACAGGTGAATACGAACTCCAGATCTTTAAACTACAATGACAACTTGCGGCAGTGAAGGAGAAACTAAAAGAGGCGGAAGAAGAAAAAAATAGGTTGGAAGAGAAATTTATGTAGTTGAAGCAGAGAATAATGGGCTATAGTGACTAAACAAACACATGTATGTGTTGAGTGTGGTATTTTATTTTTATATTTTCCGTGTCATGTATTTTTATTAGTTGTATCAAATTTAAATTATGTTAAGTTGCTATATTTGTTTTTGTGTTGTAGTATTAAAATAACAAAGAACCCGAGAAATAAAAACATAATGCGCATATAATGTAAATCATAAATAATGCTGCTATTATTTACTGAATGTCATATGTACATAAAATCAAAAAATGGTCAATGTGTCCCACAACTTGTATGCTTTAAAGCAGCCGTTGGCCTGAGGCGCATCCCATCCCACCCCGCTACACTATCAGGATCATCCTCATCACGTCGCCTCTTTATCGGAGGATGCTCTGCAACATGATCGTCAGTAAGGCTGACAGGCTCGGTAGAAGGGGTCGTTGGTCCAGCAATAACCTACAGAATAATAAGATATTTTAGTATATGAAATATATATTACTAATGTACGTGTTAGCTAAAAAAATTTAAAATGTCTTACCATGGTCTCGGCGGGCTCCTGAATATAATCATTCATCTCAGGCATGTCAGTATCGCACAAAGTGGCCTCCATGACGGGCGAGGATGATGCCTTAAAAAAAGGCTTTAGATATTTATGACTAATCAATGAGATAAACACGAATATAAATAATAGTAATACAAACTAACCAAATCCTGTGAAAGATCCTCAGTATCCCTCGATGATGAGCCATAACTCAGTCGGCACCCACTATCCATATCTCGTGCCAGAGGATCATCAATAATTGTCGATGGCTCTGGAGGGACAGGAAAATACTGATCCCACTCCTGTCACGTAATGGCCGTGCCAGCGATCAACAATGGAGCTGACGGGGTCACCTGCGAAGTCCTTGGAGTAAGCTGCAGGATGCATGACGGCATATCAGTAGGAGCATAGTCTGGCTTACGGTGGTCACCCGGCTGATCAACTCTAACATCCTCAGCAGGTGCCTCAATACCCCCTTGTTGGGGACCACCTCCTCGTTGGCCCCCACAACCTCGTGGGATACCCATATCTCTCTAGGAACACCTGCCACGTCGACCACGTTCAGGCGCTACTGCTGGCCCACGATAGTACTGCTCTGGCACCACATAATCAGCCTCGTATCCTAAGCGCTCATCATCTCGGGCTCGCTGCAATGTCCGGAAGCCAGATTTGTAACCTTCCGGCCATACTCATGCAAAGCGGCCGCTCCCTCGCAAGTATGCTGCTGCATCTGCAGTCCCAACTAGTAGAATAGATGTAGCCCAATAGCCTGCACAACATGTAAAATATTAATTACGGAACGCTAAGTTAATGTTATAAGTAAGTATACCAAATGACATAACAGTGCCTCATGCCTCCCGGTGTATGGAACGTACCGACCGCCAACGCGATGAACAGATTCCCAATGAAAAGTCGGGTAACGCTGTGGTACCAGCCCATATACTCATGCTCACCATCTGTACGCTCAGGTGGGGGGGGTGGCGAAATCAGGTCATGCCGCTGGTCCCAAATCTCGATCTGCATCTCTACCATGCCACATATGTCTGGTCAACCCTGAAACGATCATCCCGCTGTAAATGTGTCATAATCCAAGCAGGCGATGGAGGTACAAGCTGCGGTCGACCAAACTAGCGAAGGGCTCGCTCGGTGGCATGATGCTCGACAATATCGAGACACATCAACGGGACGGAAGAACTCCACATAAGTCGGCCAGTCGAGCAATAATCAGGCAAATCGGATATTGCTCGTCGATGTATGGCCTCCAAATGAACTATTAAGTAAATACAGGAATTGTGAGTATACACAACACATATAAAGCCAGGCCAAGTAAACTTAAGTATACATTTACCTGCGCGGCCTCCAACAAATCCAACAAATCCCTGCAATAGGGGAGATTATGTCAAGCCTCATACTCGTATCTGTATCCTCGTCTATCAACCCACCTCCTAGCTAAAGGGAGAAATGGTGGAGATGGTGCACCTGGAGCGATGGGTGGTAGAGGTGGCTGCAACTACAGGAACCGCTCCTAGGCCTAAATCTAATATACAATTTGGACGTAAAATTTAAGGTATATTTTCACTATATATGTTATAATCATGAAAATAATTGACTATATTTTCACCTGCAGCAGCGGTAAAAATCCGTCAACGTTGCGCTGGGTGCCCATGCTAGCCCGACACATCTGCCGGTAAAAATCCGTCAACATTACGCTGGGTGCCCATGCTAGCCCGACACATCTGCCTGTACAAGTAACCAAGAACAGCTGCACCCCAGCTGTAACCAGGTAAATCATCTAGAAGCTCAAGATGATGAAGAAATCTCAAGTTGATTAGGTTTTCCGAAGTGTTCGGGAACAATACCCCTCCAAACATAAGCAACATCAACAATCTCGTGTACCGGTTATTCTGAAAATCCGATGTATCATCCATAATATCCGCATGCATCGCCTCCAGATGCAGCCGGACGGGCGTCAACTGCAGACGACTAGCCCCACTCAATGCAGCATCATCCGCTGGCTGGAAATGGTGAGTCGCTGCAACATCTCCAGGTACTGCACTCCCGCATAATCACTGATAGCATGCGATAAAGCTACAGGATGACCATCAATCGGCAGCCTATACAGAACTTCCACGTCCTGAAGTGTGATAGTAGCTCGCCAATGGGTAAATAAAATGTGTGTGTATTCGGTCGCCGCCGCTCTATCAAAGCCGTGATCTAGTTGCAACCGGCCAATCTCAATAATCCTATAGAAACCCGTATCCTGAAGGCGTCTGACTATACGAAAATGGAGATGGTGGGCCCTAAGAAAGTCCCATATATCGTCTACTCGTCTATCACAGAACGTCTGGGCCAATAACTGCCCCTCCTATATGTACGAAAACCTATGCTCGGCATGTAGCAACAGTAGCTCTAGCGAGGCAGGTCCGGGATGCACAAGCGGAACCTCCATGACGACTACTGTAAATTGAACAATATTAATTAAAGTATTTTTTTTATTTCTTAACATCTTTAAATATATTGCAATATCTTTAATATTAAAATTCATTCGATATTTTTACTATATTGTTAATTAGGTTGATATTTTTACTGTATTATTAAATTTATTCGATACATTTTCTATATTATAATTTTATATGTTATTTTATTATTTTATATGTTCGTTTGTTACTCACCTATTTTTTACTATAATAAAATTAAATAATTAAGTTTTATAACTATACAAGATTTAATTATTAAATATTCATATAACAATACTTAGTTTGAGTCCAAATAAATCACATTTTGGTTCCAGACTCGATACTTGAGGTCCAGTAATACTAAGGAATCCAATGTTCTTGTGTTCATTATGAGAAAAGTTTTCCAATTTATCACTCCACATGGCTGTTATTTTATATGTTAGTTTATTATTTTATATGTTAGTTGACTATAATAAAATTAAATAATTAATTATTGATTTAATTATTAAATATCCATATAACAATACTTAGTTTTACAAATATTGTTATTTTCTCATGTTATTTTCTTAGTTTGTTGACTAGAATTCGAGAGAGTTTGTGTTTGAACTATCAGTTTTAAAAAAAATATATTTTTGGGTTTAACATATAATTAAATGATTAATTTAAATAACTACAGGGATACTACGCTAAATGGCTCTACATTTTACTATGCTAAAAGGGGACACTACATTACAAATACGAGCCCTACATTAGGTCACAAAATACCACTACAGGGAACTAAAGTCACATATTCATATATGTACAACAATAACATCTAAATAAGATTAATTATTCCTAAAATAATAATTTATCTACTTTACTAGTCTTTTAGCAAATAAATCATCCAAACCGGATAAAATAACAAATTCATTTAATCACAAAATAATCACAAAAAATATATACCATAGTAAAAGTAACTAATTAACATTTTTTTAAACAACTAATAATAATTTTTCTATTTTACTAATTTCTTTAGCACACTAATAATATAATCCGGATAAAAAACAACAAAATAATTATATCGCAAAACAATCACTAAATAACATAGAACACAATAAAAATAACTAATAGGTATTTTTTATACATGAGTTTTAATAAAAAATAGATCGGAATACCTCGATTTAAAGTTTTTAGAAAGTTGAAGATTTGGTGATTTGGAGTCGAAACAAGCAACCAACTACGAGATAATGCCTTAGATACGATGTAGGANGTTCTATTTGCCGGGGAAAGGGGATGATTATTTATGTTAGTATAGCGCCTTAACAAAAGGCATTATACTATAGCTCCATTTGTTATGGCGCTATACTTTTCCACCCATTTGAGTTCAAATATAATATCTTAGCTAAAGGCGCTATATTTAACTGAGCAAACGAGCGTTAAGGTATATCGCCTTTAGCTAAGGCTTTATATATATTTTGGTATACATGTCATTTCTTGTCCTGTCAACTTTTTTCTTCTTTTTTCTTTACTCATTTTTCTTGGCAAACTTTTGCAACCACCCACCCACGTGACATCCCAATTTCTTAGAAAAGACTTCTTGACTTTAACTTTCAAGGCTTATATTTTTCTTCTCCTTTTTTTTAATGCCTTTACTATTTGGAGTAGCAGCACATATTGTTTTTACCATCCCTTTTCTTTTGTTGAAAGAACGTAAACCATAAGAACTAAGGCATATGACCACTGTAGAAACTTTAGCTATGCCATATACTTTGCAGGAGTTTTCTTTTCAGAAAAAAAAACACACACAGCTCATCCAATATTTTTTTTTATCGTTCTTTTTTTTTTTTTGGAATAAAACTGTTCGGACTTTGGAGGAATATAATGGAACTACCTTCGCAGCCAATGTTTTTTTTGAGTTCATGGCAACTTCCAGCAGAACCAAGTACACTGTCAACTTTTGCATTTGTCCTATTTATGGCTTATGTATTTGCTTTTGCTGCTTTTCTTTGATTTTAAAATCTTGGGGTCCATTCGAGTGCGTGTAAATGAATTTCTTTTAGCTGGAGTTGTATTGCGTCTTTTTTTGTCCATTTAGTATTTGTTTGGCTTTAATACTCTCATAGTATTTTAAAAGCCAACTTGACATGTCTTTGAGAATCTCTTGAATTCCTCCTTAACAGTATAAAATCAATTAGAAAATGTAATTTCCCCCCCTCTTTTTATACCTTCCCACAGGTTTATGTACCTCTTTTCTGCAAATTTTCTTTAGTTATTTTGTTTGTCATGCAAATTACCTTTCAACCTTGTCCGGCGAAGACCATTATACCGTCTAAGCTAAGAGCTTTATATCCTCCGATGCGAAGACCACTATAACATCTAAGCCAAAGATTTTATTTTGTCTGAAGTAAAAACCATTACACCGTCTAAGCTAATGACTTTATTTTGTTTGAAGATTTAACTTCATTTTATCTGAGGCATAGACCATTACACCGTCTAAGCCAAAGATTTTACTTTGTCTGAAGCGAAGACCATTACACCGTCTAAGCTAATGACTTTATCTTGTTTGAAGACTTAAATTCATTTTATCTGAGGCATAGACCATTACACCGTCTAAGCCAAAGATTTTACTTTATCTTAGGTAAAGATCATTACACTGTCTAAGCCAAAGATTTATTGTCTGAAGCGAAGACTATTACACCGTCCGAGCTAAAGATTATATTTCATTTGAAGACTTGACTTTCTTTATCTATGGCAAAGACCATTACATCATCTAAGCCAAAGACTTTACTTTTATCTGAGGCAAAGACCATTACACCGACTGGACACTTGAATACAATAGCCACCTTATATGAGGGACCCACCTTATTTGACAGACTGGACACTTGAATACAATAGCCGTCCTCCTAAGACATGGATGCTTTGCAGCACTAATCATCATGCTTGGAATGTCGCGAGTACCTTACCATGCCTGGAGCGGCGAATTATTAACAAGGAAACCTATTGGGGCAATGATTTGCCGTTCGACAGTGAATTTCATTACGTTCCTGGGTACTGAATGGGAAGAAGACGTCTTAAGTAGGTGTACCTGGAGGGTGCAAGAATTTATGACACCGTATAAGATTCACTCTTCATATATGACCATAATACAAATATTATGCACGCTTTCTGTGAGGCATGGTGCCCTGTTACAAATACATTGCTTACCTCTGCTAAAGAACTATACATATCACTTTGGGATTTATATAAGATCGGCAGTCTGCCTATAATAGGATCTCTTTACGAGGAAGTTATGCCAAATGTTGAAGAGCTTACTGGAATGTACGACAAGGGGAGAAGGTTTCTTCCCCAGGCTTGTGAGCATTTGTTTGATGCCTTCCATCGGCTCCTAGAGAGAGGTAGCAACGATCCAAAGGTTTCTGTAAAAAATGGGTAGAGTTCTGGTGCAGAAAGACAATGAAGTACACTCAGCCTCCATTAAGGAAAGAAAAGAAGTCTGCTCGTTTGAAATCGACGCATAATCCTACCGGGGTCATAGAGGAAGCAGTTAATTGGACGATTGTTGAAGAAGCCTTATTCCATAAGCTAGGAGTTATGGGTGACAAGAAAGTCGAGGCACACTTGGCTGCTTTTCTATCTTGTTGGTTATGTATTTTTGTGCTCCCTTCAAAAGAAGCTGACTTCATTCGTCCTGGGACCTTTAAGATCGCGTGTCATCTTGCTTGTAAACGAATAGCCAGCCTTGCAGTCCCGGTCTTAGCTAGAATATATAAGGGTTTGAACGTGATTTCAAAGTGCTCGTTGCTTGATCCTGCCCAAACTTGCTTTCCAGCTCATTATGTGTTTGGTTGGTTGGTCCATTACTTTAAGACTCATTTTTTATATGCAAAGGGGCCGGCTATTCCTCTCATGGCCGCATGTTCTATTGAAGGTGCTGCTAGATATTTTGGGAAAGAGGAAGCAAAGAAGCGTATTCATAATGGATAAAATATCATTTGGACTTCGACAGCGCCCCGCAGATCTGATCTGTACCACTACTATGACAATGATAAGGCAGATGAGTTCGAGTTAAATTTCTTTATGAGTATTCACTCGAATTGTATTCCTTTGAGGGACGGAGTCAACTTTATTATTGAACCTTACAGCCCTCATCGATTTAGCCGCCAATTTGGTTTTTATCAAGACACCGCTGGTCGCTTGGAGCAAGATTTTCGTTAGGTCTCATTAGAAGAAAGGTTAAGACTTGCACGAATTTATATGTTGATTAGATCCAACTCAAGGGTAGTATTTCCTCCTTTTGGGTCCAATATGAAAAAGTTTACATCCTCTAGTTATAGATCTTGGTGGGCAAGGGCGCACGAAAGCCTTCTTGAAGACCACTTATAATTTTTGATGAATACTGTTGAGCCAATCACAAATACCCTTCAAGACCGCAACAAGGATGTCTTAGTGATTAATATACTTCCTGCTTTAAAGTCTAAGGTAGTTGAGATGCGCGTAGGAAATGGACCCATGCTACACAAAGAAGTTCAAAGATAAGAGATACATGCTCCAGTTGACAAAAGTCTCATTCCATTCGATGCAGTCGTTGATGCCTCAAACAAGCGACTATCCCAAGAGGAGGGTGATAGCAGCAAAGGAGATCAATGTTGGAAAAAGAAAAGGCCTAATCCTGAAGGAGTTGTAGAGGTCCAAAGCGTTGATATCCCTTCAAGAACACTAACAACTCGTATCGAGAAGGTAAAAGAAAACATAAAATTTTCATTTTTGTGAACCATGGCCAAAAAACTTTGATAAAGTATTCTTACAGTTTTTTATTCTTTGCAGGCTAATAACATTAAAGCGTTGCAACGAGGAAGGCCACAAGATAGTGGTGAGTCTATAGCAAGACTGAACCCGCAAAAATCATCTTCTACAGCTAAGGCATATTAAGAAGTAACTTCTATTTCTCATGATGGAATTAGGGAAAAAGTGGGCTCTGATTTGCGTGAACGACCAACAATTGTAGCTTTTGTTTTTGATGGAAATAAGATTGTCTTAGATATGATATTCGAAAGAAGTTTATCTTGAAGCTTTGGACTTTGATTCAGTGTAAGCTGAAAGGTAGCAATACAGATAAGGTCTCTGAGCTTGAAGAAAATACTAAAGTGATCCTTGAAGCAATGGATAGGGATGATGTGGATATTTTCCCTTTGAGAAACCTAATGGAGTCCCTTTTGAGCTTGCTGCTTCATATAACAAGACACGATCGATTTTATCTGAGAAGGTTGAAGAGACTACAATATCAAAGATTGAGGTACACCTTACAAATGCCATGATTGAAGAAGAAGAGAAGGTTAGAGAAGTGTCATCTATCCGCCAGTCCCTAGTTACAGTGAAAGAGAAGATAGAGAAGCTTTGTGAAAAAGAGAAGAACTTAGAAGCCCTTTTTGAAGTTGCCGAGAAAGAAGTTGAAGAAGCCAAGTTAGGAGCCTCAACTACTAGAAAGGAGTATGACGCATGCTGCAATACCTTATTGACTGCTAATGACTTGGCATTTGGAGAAGAAGAAGAAATACTTGGAAGTTATGCTCAAAGATTTGACAACTACAAGTTGTGCTTAGATTAGGCTATAAACACTGCTTTATTGGTTTTCCCCTTTCTTCTTGCATTTGATTGTTTAGTAGATGTTCTCATCAGCAATAAAACTTCTTTCGTTTCAAATTATATTGCGCTTTCTCATCAATGTTCCCTTTTGTTCTTGATTGTTTTAAGTGCTTCAACGATCGGGACTCGATAGTTTATCCAAGTATTCTAAAACAAAACTCACATTTCTTTTTATTAAGGTGACTGAACTTAGAATAAAACTCTAAGTTGCCTACGTATCTCGCTGAAGAGGATTAAGTCATTACGTAGTTCATAACAAGTGAGTTTTTTTAAAATTACTTTATGGACTTGAAGACTTGACGGACTTGAAGATTGTAACTTTAAGAACTAGCCGACTTGAACACTTCAAATTGATGATGTAACAGACTTGGAAAAATCAACTTGACTTAGAATTAGAGACTTCAACTTGAATATTTAGTCTCTTATTAAAGAAACTACAATCATTCCATCAAAGACCTCAATTTGACATGGAGGGCTTGCCCCCAGTGAGCCATCAAGACAAGGTAGAGGGTTCAACGAAAGAATACTTGAACACCTAATTTTCAAGTGTCAATCAAGTGAATTATATTCCATCATACCTCATTTGAATAACGCCTTGGGTAATATGTATTTTTGAATTCATATGATTGAACTTAGAATGAAACTCTAAGCTGCCTACATACCTCGGTGAAGAGGATCAAGTCATTCTGTAGTTCGTAATAGGTGAGTTTTTTTTTTTTTTACTTTATGTCCTAAATTTTGCCTAGGCTGCCTCTTTCAAGGTTTTCAACCCAGCGGACTTTTTTTTGTGAGCCGTGCACAGTTTATACTCTTGCAGGCCAGGAGTAACATGCAGTTTATGCTCGTGCGTCAAGGAGCGTATTTGTTTTATTCAAGGATAGTATCTCTTCATGAGTTTTCCATTGATGGGGCCAATCCGCAAACCTTCCGAGGCAACTATCTTGTAATCGCCACTTGAGTATACCTCTTGTACAACATATGGTCCATCCCACTTAGTAGAGAATTTTCCCCCAAATCGACGAGAGGTAATAATAGGCCTTTTAACCACAAGAACTTGGTCACCCACTTGGAAAGATCTACGGCACACCATTTTGTTAAAAGATCGATACAGGCGAGCTTGATAACATTCAAGGATTTGTTGAGCTTCTAGCCTCTTTTCATCAAGAGTTTTCAATTCTTCAAGGCATAACCGAGCATTTTCTTACTCAGTGAGTCCTTCTTGAATGGCAAGCTGCAACGATGGGATTTTACGCTCAAGTGAAGGACTGCTTCAACTCCATAAACAAGTGAATAAGGAGTCGCTTGCGTTGGTGTGCGATATGTGGTCCTCTATGCCCAAAGAGCTTCTTCCATTCTCTCATGACAATCACCCTTAGACTTAGAAACAACCTTTTTCAACAAGTTGCAGAGAGACTTGTTAAATACTTCAGCAAGTCCATTAGCAGCAACATAATACGTGGAGGAATTGCGTTGCTTGAAGCCAAAAAGATCACATATCTTATTCATCAACTTGTTATCAAATGGCCTACCATTGTCCATCAATATATATCGAGGAATGCCAAAGCGATAGATAATATTGACTCGGGTGAAGTTAGCCACATTTTTCTTCTTTACTTCTTTAAGAGAAACAGCTTCAGCCCACTTCGAGAAGTAATCAATTGCAGGCAAAATGTATAGATGTCCACTAGAAGACTTTGGCAATGGACCAACAACATTCAAACCCCAAGAATCAAATGGCCAAGAAGCAACAGTTGGGTGTAATACTTTAGGTGTTGATGCATGAATTTAACATGGAATTGGCAAGCTTTACACCTTCGAGCGTAATCTAAATAATCTTTCACCATGGTTGGACAATAATACCCCATTCTTTTTATGTGAAAATGAAGTTTTGGCCCAGATTGTTGCGCACCACATACTCCAGAGTGTGCTTCTTGTAGGGCTTGAAGGAATTCATCAGTACCCAAACAACATAAGAGAACTCCATCAAATGATCGCCTGTAGAGTGTATTCTTGTAATAAAGAAAACGAGGGGCTCTCCTTCGGATTTATGTCTTCCTTCAGGGATTTTCTGGCAATATCCCATAACAAAGATAATCGATTAATGGTTGTCGCCAATCTTCAATTTCAACCTCAAGAACGGAAGCAAGATGCTCAACTTCGCTTTCTTCTTCCTCATAGTCATTTGGTGGAGGAACTACCCATCTTTGGCAAACAACGACTTGTGTTTGATCAGGTAAAGATAATGTAGAAGTGAAGGCTGCTAATGCATCAACTCTCTTATTTTTCTTTCTCGGCACGTGTTGAATAGTTACCTCTCCAAGCCAACTTACCAATCTTTGAGCATAGTTGTGATATGGCACCAACTCTGGCTTCTTGACCTCATAGCTACCCAGAATCTGATTGATCACTAACTTGGAGTCTCCAAAAACTTATTGTTGTAATAGTTTGATATCCACAACCATTTCAAGCCCAAGTATGAGCGCTTGCTATTCAGCAACATTATTGGAGCACGTTTGTGTCAAAGTGAAAGAATATGGAAAAAATTCTCCTTTAGAAGTGATAAACACTATTCCAGCTCCATCTCATTCACAATGTGCAGCGCCATCAAAATACATCTTCCAAGGAGGTTGAATTTCTATGACCATCACATCTTCATCAGGCAATTCATCAGACAACTCCCAATCATCTGAAATCTGATGGTCAGTTAGGAAGTCTGCTAATGCTTGTGCTTTTACTGCCTTTTGAGGAACATACACAATTTCAAATTGTTGAAATTGGAGGTACCACCTCGCTAATCGATCACTTAGGACTGGTTTAGACATGATAAACTTGATAGGATTCGCTCTTGAGACGAGTCGCACAACGTGAGCTTGAAAGTAATGCTTCAACTTCTGAATAGAGAAGACAAGTGCCAAACATAACTTCTCAATAGGTGAATACTTGAGCTCATTTGGCGTCATCATCCTACTCAAGTAATAAAGTGCATTTCTTTGCCTTCATTATTTCCTTGAGGCAGAAGTGCTTTGATAAGTAGGGATTTTAGCCTATTAATTGCTCTCTTTTACTTGTGTTTTGAGCCAAATATGCGTGAAGGTATTTCCGAAAACTAACTTAATATGCTTGCTTGCAGGGATTGTTCAAAATGAGCCATAATCAACTCATAAAGGAGTCAAAACTTGAACAAAAATCAAAACTGAGCCAAGAGGTATGGAACGCGGACCGCGATAAAAAAGTGCGGCCGCAAAAGTATCAACGCGGACGAGGCCATTATTTCACGGTCCGCGATATGAAGAATCAGAGAGATGGTTTTTGGGCACAAACATGAACGCGGACCGTGACAAGAAGATGCGGCCGCGAAAGTACCAGCATGACCGCGATGGGAATTCTGCGAGCCGCGGTTGCTAAGGTTCAGAGAGTGCATAATTCAAGCAAAAATGAGAAGGGCGGCCAGCGTCAAAGTTACGCGGCCATAGAAGTCTCTCACGCAGACGTGGTGGAAATTACGAGGTCTGCGAAACAAGGTTCAACCCAGGTCCAGATGTGAAGAAATGCGGACCGCGATTAGAATTACGCGGTTGCGAAAGCAATTTTGCGGCCGCGAAACTTTCGCAGGGGTATTTTTCTCCAGAAATTTCAGCTTAGTATAAATAGATCTTTTTGTCAATTTTAGGTTATATTATGTTTTTGCTGAGTACGTGAGACAGCTAGGTTTTCCTTTTTGGGCAATTTTGTACAAGATTTACCTTATAACATTAGATTTTTATCTTTTAATTTAGCATTATGGATTATATCTTCTCTTTATCTTTGATTTCTGCTATTATTATGAGTAGCTAGACCCATAGCTAGGGTTGTGACTCAACCCTAGTGTGGGTATTTAATGGATCTTGAATTTTAGGGCTTGAATGTTTATGGGTTAGTGATAGCTAACAAGAAATTGGGGTGAACTCAAGAAATTGATAGCCCCAATTAAAGGGTTAAACATAGAGATAGTAATACCAGACTTGAGCTAATATCACATGTATTGCATGGATACCCATTTGGACTTGAGAAAGCCAAATTGGGCAAAATCAGTCAAATTATCGAGAGATATATAGTGAGTACTTCAGTGTGATAGCTATATTACGATCCCAAATTAATCAAGCTTGCCCTAGATTCTTACTACTCGTTAGATGTCCACCTAGGCGGAAGTCACTGCCCTAGTCCTTTTAAACACTTGAAAACCAACATCAAAAATATTGTACTTAGCTTTAATCTTAGCATACAATAGAAATATAAATAGAAGTAGAATCAACACCTTCATGTTTGGAAGTGCAATTAGGAACAAAACACGCATCTAGACTTAGATATAAACCTAATTCCAAATCAATTAACTCCTTGTGGATTCGATCCCAACCTTGTTGGGTAAAACTGCATCGACCATCCTCGCTACTCAATAGTAGTGCAGGCTTGGACCCGATCAATTTTTGGCACCGTTGACGGGGAGTTAGACGGTCTTAGCTATATATCTAACTATTTGTGTGTTTTGTTTTTCTTTCCTTCCGTTTTTCTAATTTTTGTGTTTCAATTGCTTTTAGGTACCAAATGGCTCTTAACGAGGTCCTCAGACATATTCCTCAGGGGGAGGAGGTAGATACAAATGAAGTGGTCGAGGTTCATCTTGAACCTCAAGTACAAAGAAGAGGTCGCCCGCCTCATGACAACGTTTCAAACCCTCCCCCACCTCCTCCAAGGGAAGCACACCGGGTGTTGCCCAATAAAGGCTACGCAAGTGCAATTGTCCAGTCCTGGATTCGGGCGGGCAATTTTCAAATAACCAACGTCATGCTTAATCTATTGGAACAAAGGGGTTTCTTCACCGGAGCTCCACATTAGAATGCATATAAGCATCTCAAAGGTTTTGTAGACACATGTTGGGGGAGCAAGCAGATGAATGTATCTGAGGACGCTTTGAGCTTAAGGCTTTTCCCTTTCTCACTTAAAGGGAAGGCTTTAGATTGGCTTGAGAGGCTACCCAACCATTCCATCTCCACTTGGTATGAGTTGGCCGAGAAGTTCAGAGCGAAGTTCTTTTCTCCGTGACATATGGAAACATTGAGAGATAAATTCCTTGCTTTTAAACAAGAGCCAAATGAACTGTTACATGAGATTTGGGAATGGTACCGGACAATGGTCAAAGAGTTCCCCAACAACGATATGACTGAAGCAATGATCCAACAAATTTTTTATAGGGGCATCAACACAACTAACCAGTGTGTGGTGAATCAGCTCGCAGGGGGTAACTTCATGAACGCGCCATCTTCAGAAGCATGTGAAATATTAGATGAGATGGTGGACATCTCTTCAGCTTGGAAAAGTCGAGCCAACGTTCCTCGGGGTGACCCTAATGTTATCCACCTTCATAAGGAAATCCATGATCACGGACAAGCTATAACATAGTTGACAACTACCATGAATCAGTTAGCCAAGGCACAACTTCAACAGGTTCAGGGACTAAAGAAAGTAAATGCCATGGAAGGAGTGAATGTAATGGTTAAGAAGAGGAGACAAAGAGGTCAACAAGTTCAACATAATCAAGATCAATTTGAGGAAAGTGGTAGTGGGTACGACCAAGATGACGCTTATGATGATCAAAGTGAAGAGGTTCAATATGTGAACAATTACCAAGGTCAACGGAGCAATGCTCCAAATCAACAACAATGGAGATCACAGGGAAACAATCAAAATTAGGGCAACCAAGGCCAAGAGAATTGGAATAGTGGCAACAACAACAATCCGAACAATTGGGGGAACAACAATCAAAATTGGGGGAATCAAAAAAAATAACCAAGGCAATTGGGGTGGCAACAATAATAGTAATTGGGGAGGCAATGGACACCAAGGGGGTTGGAACAACAATAATCAAGGGAACCGAGGGTCGGGCCCTCAAAGGCCCCCGATGTATGAACAACCCAACAACCCGCCTCCATATCCGTCACAAGGGCAAAGTTCTTCCAACAATGAGATGGGACAGATAGAAAGTATGTTCTAGCAAATGATGGAAAGAAACGCTGACTCTGATACCCAAATAGCCTCCCACAACACTTCTATCCGCAACTTGGAAGTCCAAATGGGTCAAATTTCTCAAGCCCTGAATACTCGCCCTAAGGGGACACTACCAAGTGATACGGTAGTAAACCCGAAGGGTGGAATCAATACTAGCCATGCTATGGCGGTGACTACAAGAAGTGGTAAAGGTGGAGTTACTAGTACCTCCAATCCAAGAAAGATCGTGAATGATGATGTGGTTGTGCAAGAAGAGGATGAGCCAAGAAATGATGAGAATGTGAATGATGAAGTGAGGATAGATATTGATGAAAACATGGAGGAGACACAAGATGATGTGAACCCGTCTAGGGAACACGTGATAGACATACCGGATCCGGTAGTGCCCAAAGCCAAGGATCCTTTTCCAAGGCCTCCTCCACCATATCCTCAAAGGCTCGCAAAGCAAAACAACGAGAACCAATTCAAGAAATTCA
>AWOL01S0009319.1:125990-151201 GCA_000715115.1 Nicotiana otophora | reverse complement strand
TATATATATATATATATATATAAATATAAAATGCATGCTGGACTCATGGAATCACGTTCTAAACTTTGTGGAGTGAAGTAAGGTCGTCGCACCTTCGATTAACATTATGGACATCCACACCATCAATATGAACCTCAATATGATTCAAGGATATACATACTTTATTAGAATAACTTTATAAGGAAAGAACAATATGGACAGCCTTAGTTGCTAGGAGTAGATCCGTTATGAAATAGCGTATCATTTACATTCATTTCACGTTGGATCATGCCAAATAAAGAAGGAAGTACCTTGTCATACCTTTGCAATCTTCTCTTGAATCGTCAACCAAGATCAATATAATCTTACATCTACAATGAGGAAACCGACTTCGTCATCATCATATAAGCGTTGTAACTCTCATATGTCGAAACCAATATTCTACAAGAAAACGGATAGCACTTCCCATGTTTGTACTACATCCTATAAGTTACTAAAAGTCACCAAAATATCCAAATAACAACAATATAATTCACAATAAGCTCTCCGATTACTTCAACAATCTTTTCCCTATATCTACCTACAATATATATAACATAATAATTATGCTTACCATTTTATTTTCAGCCCAAAACATCATGAGAATAATCTTCAAAAATAGTCCACACGTTTAACACCTTAACCTTTATTGTCAACGTCTTGTTTTTCATGTTATCTTCTTGAATCAACTTAATTAGCACATAGATAAGCTTAACAATATCAGCCATAACATAATCAAACTATTTATAACAATTTCCAGCCACAACAAAATAGTTTTATATATCCTCAACACAATCCACAAAAAGAGATAACGATTCCTTATGCCATGTCAGTTACTATCTTGTAGATTTGCTCTCAAACAACTCAACCAACATATGATTAACCTTAAGCACAACCAAGAACATGATTTACTTACCTTAGGTAGTAGATAAAACTTGAGATACCCCGCTGGTATAGCTCACAATAACCCTCAATCACACCACAACACTATAGGAGTTGTATTCTCTTCTTGAATCAACTTCTGTGTTCAAGTTGGTGTGTAAACACTTGTTTTTCGCCTTAAAACTCTAATATATATGAAGGAGAGACTGAGTAATACCTTAATAAATAAGAACAACATGAAATCTAAGGTTACTTCACTTGAAGAATCCTTCAAAATAGCCACAAGATGAAGGACTGCGATCTAGTAAGAACAATGGGAAATCTAGCATTGGATTCGTGTTTTTCTCTTTGGGTTTCACTCTAGAATCATGGAGACTGCTTTGAGAGTGTTTTGGGAGAGTATAGGGCCTGGTTGGGTCAAAACAATAAACCTAAATGAGCCTTGCCCCGATCTTTAAAGGTTGGTTAATCATCCACCGCTAAGTGGGTCCCATTGGGAGCTGCTTACGCAGTCTCACAAAAATGTAAATATCTCTCTACAACGATGTTGTATCAATGAACGGTTTAATGCATTAGAAATGTAACGACACGACCAGTCGTTTTTAGCTTTAGCACAACGTTCGGCAGTTTGAGGCCTTGAGTAGTTTCACTTCAGGTATTATGACTTGCGCGCGTGGTCAGAATTGAATTTTGGGAAGTTAAAAGTTGATTTTGAAAGAAAACTCTCATTTCAGAAGCTTTAAGTTGGAAGAATTCACTAAGGTTTGATTTTTAAGTAAACAACCTTGGAATCGGGATTGTAAGATTCTAACAGGTTCGTATGATGATTTTGGACTTGGGCGTATGTCCGGATTGGGTTTTGGATGACCCGGGAGCATTTCAGCGCCTATTGTGGAAAGTTGTCATTTTGGAAGAATTTTATAAATTTGGGTTGAAGTGATTTTCAATGTTATTGAAGTCCCTTTGGGATTCCAAGTTTGGGAATAGCTTCGTATGGGGATTCTGGTATTGGGAGCGCATCCGGATGTGGATTTGGAGGTCCGTAGGTCATTTCGGGGTCCTTTGGCAAAAGTTAGAAATTTGAATGGTTTTTGAGAAGTTTGACCGGGAATGGACTTTTTGATATCGGGGTTGGATTTCGATTTCGGAAGTTGAAGTAGGTCCGTAATGTCAATTATGACTTGTGTGCAAAATCTGAGGTCAATCGGACGTGGTTTGATAGGTTTCCGCATCGATTGTAGAAGTTTGAAGCTTCAAAGTTCATTAGATTTGAATTGGAGGGTGATGCGTAGTTTTGATGTTGTTTGGCATGATTTGAGGCCTCGACTAAGTTTGTAATATGTTTTGGGACATGTTGGTATATTTGGCTGAGGTCCCGAGGGCCTCGGGTAGATTCCAGATGGTTAACGGATCGAGTTTAGACTTGGAAGAAGTGCTAAGGCAGCTGATATCTGGTGCAATCGCACCTGCATGAAAAGGGCCGCAGGTGCGAGCTCGCAGGTGCGACGATGTGGTTGCAGAAGCGACATTTCAGCGGAGCTGGGATGGCCACAGATGCGAGGATATTTCTGCATCTGCGAGCCCGCAGATGCGAGGAAAGCTCAGCAGAAGCGGAATGCGAGCTGGGCAGCTGGAGTCGCAGAAGCGGAAGGTCTTCGCATGTGCGAGACCGCAGGGGTACATTTGGCATCGCAGGTGTGGGGCTATGCTGGGCAGAGGGTATGCGCTGCTGCGAAGTTTTGGCCGCACCTGTGAGACCGCAGATGCGGTGCAACGGCCGCAAGTGTGGTAGTCGGACTGGGCAGTGTTCTTTTAAAGAAAGGGGTTGGATCAATTCCACTTCATTTCTCCTATGGGAGCCGATTTTGGAGCAATTTTGGAGTGCCATCTTCATCAGATATTATGGGGTAAGTAATTTCTTCACATTGTGAGTTAAATACATGATTTTTATATGGATTCAAGCATGAAAATTTGTAGAAATTTGGGATTTTGAAGAAATACCTAGAAATTGGTATTTTTGGATTTTGACCACAAAATTGGACTTGGAATTGAGAATAAATTATTTATTTGAGTTTGTAATGTTATGGGTAATGGTTATCTTCGAAAAGTTTTGAAATTCGGGCACGTGGGCTCGAGGGTTGCCTTATCGACTTTTCGAGCGGAGTTGGGAACTTGTTTAAATTGATTTGTTATGAGTATTAGAGTGTATATTTATGGGCTTGCACATTGTTTGACTAGTTTTGGAGTGACGGGCACCGGTTTGAGGTGTTAGAGTGGCATTGGAGCCGGTTTCGAAACTTCGGAGCAAGGTAAGTCTCATGTCTAACTCTGTGAGGGGGAAACTATCCCTAGGTGATATATTTAATATGTGTAACTTGTTGCGGGGACTACGTACGCACGAGGTGACGAGAGTCCATACATAGTTAAATTCATCTTATTGTCCGGGTACACTTAGGTTTACATCATGTTGTACTTGTACTATATGGATTATCCTTTCTCGTCTAATTATTCTATTTCTCATTATGGCTTGAGACTAGACATATGTAGAGTTTTCGCAAGTTTTATGATTTTCCACGGAATAATGGTGTTCCTCTTACGGATTTCTCGCGCGTTATGTGTTGTCATCGAATAACGTTTCTTAAAAAAATTATAACTCACATGTTCATTCATGAGTGGGGGTCAAGGACCTATTCAAACATCTTATTCTAATGAGATCGGGCCGTTCGCCTCGGCAGGATTTATGTACCACACTCTCATAGAAGCGGGCCGTTTGCCTCGGCAGTTTAATAGATGCATCTATGGTTCGTGCCATTCGACCCTTGGCAGTGCACAATTTAATATTTATATTGGATCGGACCATACGCCTTGACATTTCTATAAAAATATCCTCATGGAATCATGCGTAATATTTAGCAAGAAGCTAGAGTATCTGTGAGTTTTTCCCTGATTCGAATTATAACAACCTATTTGATGAGGTCCATTATACATACATACATACATATATATATATATACATACATATATACATACATACATTTAGCAAGAAGCCAGAGTATCTGTGAGTTTTTCCCTGATTCGAATTATAACAACCTATTTGATGAGGTCCATTATACATACATACATACATATATATATATATACATACATATATACATACATACATTTAGCAAGAAGCCAGAGTATCTGTGAGTTTTTCCCTGATTCGAATTATAACAACCTATTTGATGAGGTCCATTATACATACATACATACATATATATATATATACATACATATATACATACATACATTTAGCAAGAAGCCAGAGTATCTGTGAGTTTTTCCCTGATTCGAATTATAACAACCTATTTGATGAGGTCCATTATACATACATACATACATATATATATGCTCCGATTGAGGAGGAATTTGCTAATTAAGAGCTTGAATTTATTGTAAGGAGGATAATTGTACCACATATTTACACTTGTTTATTTGATTTATTTACTCTGCCTCAAATTTGTTCACCTCCTTACTGTACCTGATATCATTGTACCACTAGTGAGTGTCGATGTCGACCCCTCATCTCTACTCCTACGGGGTCAGGCTAGATACTTACTGGGTACACGTGGATTTACGTACTCATACTATATTTGCTGTACATTTTTGTGCAAGTACTTTTATGTCCGGTGGTCCTTTGGGAACGGAGGCACGGATGATGCGGGGACTTGCCTTAGCTGCATTTCAGGTTACAATCCGCAGCCAGCAGAGTCTCCTCCAGAGTTATTTGTATTTTTCCTGTGTAATTTGTATTCCGGATAGATGCTGTATTTTAGTTACTTCCTAGCTGATGCTCAGGCATTCGTGACACCGGGTTTTGGGAATGCTTTTGGGTTGTTTTGTACCAGGGTTGTAAAAATATTTCCATTTACTTTGTAAATTTTATCTCTTACCAATTAATTGAAGGAAATTTACGATTTCAAAAATACTAAAATGAGTAATTAAGTTAAACTTTTATTGTTGGCTTGCATGACAGTGGTATTAGGCTCCATCACGACCTTTAATGGATTTTGGGTCGTGACAACATGGTATCAGAGTGTTAGGTTCATTTAGGTCTCACGAGTCATGAGCAAGTCTAGTAGAGTCTTGCGGATCGGTGCAGAGACGTCTGTACTTATCTTCGAGAGGATACATGACTGTTAGAACTTCCATTTCTTGATTCCCCATCGTGCGATTTGATTCTTTTGAGGCGTATGCCTTTATATCCTTCCTACTCATTCTTATACGATGTTTAGCGCTCGTGTCAATTGGGCATCGAGGAGTTATAATGGTACTACAGATGTGGGGCAAGGTGTTTCTCCCTGCGCTTTCGAACAAGTCATTATTGTCTTCTTGCGGAAGGGTGTTCTGTCATTTCGGCTTAGTAGCTGTATTCCTGATGGTTTTGAGGCTATGCGCAAGTTACCATGATGTTCGTAAGTGGTTATCACACAGTAATGATGTAATGGTAGGATGCTTGTCTAGGTGTCGAGGCAGTGAATGACCTGAAAGGAGGTTTTACTCAGTGCATTGATTCAGAGATTCAGTATTTTATTTCTGGCACAGGAAAGGCAATCAGACTAAGAATGTTCAGATTTGGGTTGATGGAGTAACAAGACCTAGTATTTTCGAGCGTGGTGGAATTTACATTTGTGACGTGGTTCCGTTCTCCTTGTTGAATGTGCTAAGTTTTCCAGTATTATGGTTTTCTTTAATTCGCCTTTGGGGCGGGGTATTATGAAATGGTGTCGGGGAAGTGGGTGTCAGAAATCGCGGTGTGTAGTGGTTCAGAGTCGAATCAATGTTCCTAGTGTTGATGGCTCGAGAAAGATGATCTTTAGAGAGGTTTAAAGTTGGTCGCGATTTATTAATCTAGATGCTACAGAGATGGATTTTTGATTTAAGGCAACAACTGGGCAGCGAAGGATGAGGAAAGACATGTGGGAGGCGTCTTGCGGTAGTTAAATTTATAGAAGGCCAGGTGTAAGAAACAAGAGTCAGGTAGTTGCTTAAAGGAGTGGTTTTGACCAAAGTGGGAGAGTGACAAGGTAGCATATGGGTTCTGTGGTAGGATATCTATTTGCCTTGGGGAAAGTTTAAAGTGATTTGGGATTTATGGTGGACAGTGACTAGGTCTACGGACTAATTTGGAATATTGGCGACAATACTGAGGAAGATTGGATACGACAAGAAGGGGTTGCTTGATATGAAGAGGGATGCAACATGACTTCAGATTGGAATATATTGTCGCACCTGTAATTGATGTCAATGGGGAGTGGACAGACTTACACAACCGGTGGAGGAGCACATGCTTAGAATAGTTTATTGATTTCATAGTAATTGTACCCATAGCAGTGTCGTTGGAAGATGTCAGCATGGAAAATTCCACAGGTGGGTTATCTTCTATGAGCAGGTCAGCGATCGCATGATTTCGTTGAAGTTTCTACAAAGAGTTCTACTTACTACCCAGCAAGAGGTCGAATGTGCGGTTGCGGATGATGGTTCAGAATGTTTATGTAAAGTTTAATAAGGGATGGCGAGAATTTGGTGGGTTGACGGTGTGAGATCATGGTATTTGAGAAGGAAGAATCATTATGGGCTCTACATTTTGTGATGGTAGCTTAAAGCTAAGTGGGGAAGCCTACCGTCTGCAATTGGATCGCATGGTTGTTTGCTTGTGCGGGGTTCTAATGGGATCCGGTGCGTTAGTGCTGGTATCATCGCATCCAGTGCGGATTCTGATCATCGGTGTGTTGATGGGTTATTATGACTAAGGAAAGAAAAACATCAGTGGTAATTCGAGCAAAGGATTTGAGGAATATGTGCTACATTTGGTTTTATCGATTCGTGTTGAGGTTTTGGAAAGACATAGAGTTTATGCTTCTCTGATAGGGTGTTCACGTGCTAGCAGCGCCCTAGAGTTGATTATATCAGTGACCAAGTCAGAGTGAGTGATTCTTAACAATGGTCCTAGTGGGTTCAAAAAAGTTAAAGTGTGGTGCCCAAAGGTTTCGAGTCTGTGGTGTGATTAAGTATCGAGATTTTGTAGTGGATTATAAAAGGGACTTGGGGTGTTCTATGTTATCATCGGTCTGCGGTGCAACATTGGAGATATGGGAGAAAATAACTTCGGATTCGTAGAGGAATTATCAGAATGGGTGTACCAGTTGAAGATACGAATGTGCGCACAAGGAGGGTATGAGATAGTTCGTGGTTCTTTAGACAACGTGGTCTCGTGAAATGGGGTCACTCAGGATGAGTGCGGATTGAGTTCGTTATGTTTTGAATGTAGCTATTATTATTTTTATGTCAAGTCTAGAGTAAATTAGAAGAAGTTGGTTCGGTTAGCAATGGTTGAATCGGCATGGTGGTGGCAATGATCAGTTCCTTCAGCGTGTTAAGTTATACAGGTGATTTGTAGCAGTACGTACGAGGCTTGACGACCTCCGTAATTTGAGTTAA
This sequence comes from Nicotiana otophora, assembly GCA_000715115.1. NCBI lineage: Eukaryota > Viridiplantae > Streptophyta > Magnoliopsida > Solanales > Solanaceae > Nicotiana > Nicotiana otophora. Next base: position 143,821 of record AWOL01S0009319.1, on the reverse strand, counting down.
TTGGAGGCATTCGATTATTATGGCCTATTATGTGTAGATGGATCCCAGAAGAGTTATGGTGGTTTAGACCACAACTTGGAGTTTGTATTTTCTGCGGTTATGGGAATTCAGTCGCGTGTTGCAATGGTTCTCCTGAAATGAATTAGGTGAAAAGTTTTTATATGATAAAGTGTTTATTCTAATTCTTGTACTCTCGCATGGTGGCCGGTTAGGTGCAGTAAGCGGCATGGGAATTGAAAGTTTCGATTCGGTGTTGACAAGAATGTCACAAGCTCAGATGAGCAGGAAAGAATTCAGATGACTAGGGTAAGTTGGTATTTTCTTTAGCGTCACCTGAGAATGGTGTCCTGTGTAGGAGGATTTGTGTACTTATTTGCGGGTTCTCGATTTGCTTTACAATACTAGTATGGCCGGTGGTATGGATATGCTAAATTTTTTACCTGGTGCGGAAGGTCGTGGGGGCGTATCCCATGGGAAGATTGTGTAAGTGTGACATGTAGTCACTTGATTGATTAAAGATTGAAATCGAGTATGGAGATTATGGTATTATCACTAATATGATAGTTTAGGCCTGGAAGGTGCTCTATTCATTTGGTTGTGAACTCTGGAAGTTTGTTCCAGATTGGACGGCGTCTCTTATGTGGCACAAATAGGGTTATTGTGGATCCTTGGGAGGTTATTAGCCCAGTTCGGTATGATCAGAATCGGTTTGAGGTCCGTGGATGGATCTAAATATGAATGTGTGCTCTACACCAGCCTGGGTGTGTTCATTCAGCATAACATTCCTTATGGAGGAGCGTTCGAGCGTTGGATGTTATTTTTGTCGTCAGCTATTTCATTTAATACTCTATTGCGTTGTGTGGGTTGGGAGACGACTTGATTATTCGCACATGTGTTGTGATCCTGTGTAGCTTGCATGTTATATGAGCAGGATGGCTCTCGAGATGCAGGTCATTTATCGCACCTTAGTCGTGCTTGAGTTTTGTAGTGTATGGCGCTATCTGTCTCCCCAGGATTTGTATTATGCACTTCACGTGCTTTTGGTTGATATTCGGGTATTTTGTAGGTATAAACATTTCTCGCTTGATGGGTATTTCCCTATTTATTATTATGTGTGGATCGGGTGGCACGCCGCCACAGAGATGTTGTTTGGATCGGGTGGCACAGCGCCACGAGTATTATGGTTGGATCGGGTTGCACGCCGCAGCAGTATCATGTGTGGATCGGGTTGCACGCTGCAACAACGTTATGTTGAGTACAATTCCCCATATCTATTCTTGTGTGCTATGTTTCTCACTTTCGGAGGAAGGTTCATAACATCCTTTCGGTTGTTTAACTAGTTACGTGGGTAAAGTAGCTCTTTTCAGAGTTCATTTCCTTATGTATCACCTTCGAGTTTGTAGTTTGTTGGCACCTTGTGGAATCATATAAGACTTTTGGCAGTGTGTGAGATGGCTTATTACCTAAACAACTTATAATGGGTGAGACGAGATCAATGGACCTGGGATTAGTGCGATCAAATTTATATGAGGCACATTAAAGAGCAAATATCGTTATTTGGTTCATAATGAGGTGATGGTTCTTGTCAAGAGGAGAGACTCGATGATTTATTGGCTTGGCAGTTGGTTATGAATTTCTACACATCTCTTCCATCATGGTGGCATCGTAAGAGTTGGAACACGACTTATATATGTTATGAGGTGTGTTGTGGGCATCAAATTCGTGGAATTTCGGCTATTGTTATCAGAGGACGTTATTATGGTCATGTGAATTATGCGGTGCATAGTGTGAATTCAGTAAGGGTATACAATCATGTTTGGTAGAGTTTGTAATGATTGATACGGTGTTCGTATGCTGGAAACAAGCCTAGTAGAGAAATTTAGATGTTGGAATTTGGCTCTAAGGCTAACATGACTGAATAATAGGGAGAATCTTCAGATTGCTCGAGCTAATGTGCTCAACTGGATTGTGGTAGCACGAGTAGGTGCACGAGGTGTTGACCAGTGACTTCGGACAACTCCAGAGCAGTTCTTAGCACATTCGAGGACAAACATATGTTTAAGTGGGAGAGAATGTAACGACCCGACCGGTCGTTTTGAGATTTAGCGTGTCGTTCAGCGGTTTGAGGCCTTGAGTAGTTTCACTTCAGGTATTATGACTTGCACGTGTGCTAGGAATTGAATTTCGGGAAGTTCGGAGTTGATTTTGAAAGAAAGCTCTCATTTCGGAAGCGTTAAGTTGGAAGAATTGACTAAGGTTTGATTTATGAGTAAACGGCCTTGGAATTGGGATTGGAAGGTTCCAATAGGTTCATATGATGATTTTGGACTTGGGCATATGTCCGAATCGGGTTTTGGATGATCCGGGAGCATTTCGGCGCCTATTATGGAAAGTTGGCATTTTGGAAGAATCTCATAAATTTGGGTTGAAGTGAATTTCAATGTTATTGATGTCCCTTTGGGATTCTGAGTCTGGGAATAGCTCTGTATGGTGATTCTGGTATTGGGAGCACGTCCGGATGTGGATTTGGAGGTTCGTAGGTCATATCGGGATCCTTTGGCGAAAGTTAGAAATTTGAAGGGTTTTTGAGAAGTTTGACCGGGAGTGGACTTTTTGATATCGGGGTCAAATTTCGATTTCGGAAGTTGGAGTAGGTCCGTAATATCAATTATGACTTGTGTGCAAAAGCTGAGGTCAATCAGACATGGTTTGATAGGTTTCGGCATCGATTGTAGAAGTTTGAAGCTTCAAAGTTCATTAGGTTTGAATTGGAGGGTGATTTGTAGTTTCGATGTTGTTTGGCATGATTTGAGGTCTCGACTAAGTTCGTAATATGTTTTGGGACGTGTTGGTGTATTTTGCTGAGCTCCCGAGGGCCTAGGGTAGATTCCGGATGGTTAACAGATCGAGTTTGGACTTGGAAGAAGTGCTGAGGCAGATGATATCTAGTGCAATCACACCAGCATGAAAAGGGCCGCAGGTACGAGCCCGCATGTGCGACGATGTGGTCGCAGAAGCAACATTTGAACAAAGCTGGGATGGCCACATATGCGAGGATGTTTCCGCATCTGCGAACCCGCAGATGCGAGGAAAGCTAAACAGAAGCGGAATGCGAGCTGGGCAGCTGGAGTCGCAGAAGCGGAAGGTCTCCGCATGTGCGAGACCGCAAGGGCACGTTTGACATCACAGGTGTGGAGCTGTGCTGGGCAGAGGGTATGCGCAGGTGTGAGGTTTTGGCCGCACTTGCGAGACCGCATATGCGGTGAAGCGGCTGCATGTGCGGTAGTCGGGCTGGGCAGTGTTCTTTTAAAGAAAGGGGTTGTATTAATTCCACTTCATTTCGTCCATGGGAGCCGATTTTGGAGCGAATTTGGAGTGCCATCTTCATCCGCTATTATGGGGTAAGTGATTGCTTCACATTGTGAGTTAAATACATTAATTTTATATGTATTCAAGTATGAAAATTTGTAGAAATTTGGGATTTGGAAGAAAACCTAGAAATTGGTATTTTTGGATTTTAACCACGAAATTGGACTTGGAACTGAGAATAAATTATATATTTGAGTTCGTAATGTTATGGGTAATGGTTATCTTCAAATATTTTTGGAATCCGGGCACGTGGGCCCGAGGGTTGCCTTATCGACTTTTCGAGCGGACTTGAGAACTTGTTTAAATTGATTAGTTATGAGTATTAGAGAGTATTTTTATGGGTTTGCACATTGTTTAACTAGTTATGGAGTTACAGACACTGGGTTGAGGTGTTAGAGTGGCGTTGGAGCCGGTTTCGGAACTTCAAAGCGAGGTAAGTGATAAGTAGGGATTTTGACGGATTATTTGCTCTCTTTTACTTGCGATTTAGCTCAAAAATGCTTAAAGGCATTCCTGAAAACTAACAAAATGTGTTTACTTGCAGAAATATTGGGATATAAGCCAAAGAAGTCAAAATCAACTCACAAATGAATCAAAAGTGAACAAGAACCAAAACATGGCAAAACGGCCAGCGGTGCGGACCACACAATTCTAGTGCGTCCTTAGAGAGGAGATTCAGAGAGGTGTATTTGGGCAAGCTGAAGGAGTGCGGACCGCACCAAAATTGTGCGGCCGCAGAATATCAAGTGCGGCCGCACTCACTATTATGTGGTCCGCAGGAGTGAAGAATCAGAGAGTTGGATTCAAGTTCAAAATCAAGGAGTGCGGACCGCATCATTTTTATGCGGTCGCACAATCAGAAGCGTGGCCGCACTCATTTTTACGCGGACCGCAGAAGCCCCGAATTTCCAAGCCCAAAATTCCAAGAATGTGGATCGCACAATAATTGTGTGGCCGCAGAAGCTCAATGTGCGGACTGCACCAGAATTATGCGGCCGCACAACCTCCGCAAGGGCAATTTTGTCAGATATTTTCAGCTTAGTATAAATAGAACTTTTTGTCATTTTTAGGTCAAGTGACATTGGAGAAGAGCACCTGAGCCATTTTCTTTGCTATTTTGAGGATTTTTGTACTAGATTAACATCTATATATTAGATTTTCTTTCCCTAATCAATTAATATTCATTCTATCTTAATTTCTTCTTTGATTTCTGTACTTTTAATGAGAAGCTAAATCTTTAGCTAGGGTTGTGACCCAACCCTAGTGTGGGTATTTGATGGGTATTTAATTTAGGGCTTATTTTTGATTGGGTTAGTGATATTTAGCCTTGTTCATGATTGAACCCTAGAATCAATGGTTGCAAACATTGATTCATGACTATTTGACTTAGTCTCTACTTGAGAAAGAGAGACATAAGTCTAGAAAAACTTGGCTAAAGAAATTGGGGTGAACTCAAAAAATTGATAGCTCCAATTAAAGGGTTAAACCTAGAGATAGTAATACCCGACTTGAGCTAATATCACTTGTATTATGCAAATATCCAATTGGACTTGAGAAAGCCAAATTGGGCAAAATCACTCAAACTACCAAGAGGTATGGAGTGAGTACCCGAATGTGATTGCTACATCACGACCCAAACTAATCAAATTTTCCCTGGAGTTTACAACCCATTAGATAACCACCTAGGTAGAAGTCATGACCGTAGTCCCTTTTAATCATTTGAAAAACTCAAAACCAAAAATATTGTCCTTAGTTTTATACTTGCAAACAATAGAGTAAAGTAGAAGTAGAACACCAATCAAGTTTGTGGAAGTGTAATGGAGCCAAAACTTGCAATTAAATTAGATATACACCTAATCTCATATTCTAACTCCCTGTGGGTTCGATCCTGACCTTTGTTGGGTTTATTATTGCATCAACCGTCTCACTACTTAATTGTGGTGTGGATTTTGCCGAGATCAATTTTTGGCACCATTGCCGAGGAGTTAAACGGATTTAGATATATATCTAGGTATTTGTGTGTTTTATCTTTGTTTCCTTTCGAGTCACTAATTTTGATTGTGAATTGCTTTTAGGTCCAAAATGGCCCTTAACAATGAGCCCCTCAGAAATTTACCATTGGGGGAGGAGGTAGATGATGATCAAGTGGATGAGGTTCATCCCGAGTCTCAAGTATACAGGCGAGGCCGACCGCCTCATGATAATGTCCCAAACCCTCCCCCACCTCCACCAAGAGCAGCGCACCGGATGTTGCCGAACGAGGGCTATACAAGTGCAATAGTTCCGCCCCGGATTAAGGCGGGCAACTTCCAAATAACCAATGTGATACTTACACTACTTGAGCAGCGAGGTTTCTTCACCGGAGCTCCACAAAAAAATGCCTACAAGCATCTCAAGGGTTTCGTCGATACTTGTTGGGGGAGCAAGCAAACAAATGTCTTTGAGGATACACTGCGGTTAAGGCTGTTTCCTTTTTCTCTACGGGGAAAGGCTTTGGACTGTTTAGAGAGATTGCCCTATCATTCCATCCACACTTGGGATGAGTTGGATGAGAAATTCACTGCCAAATTCTTCTCTTCGGGGCATATGGCTATATTAAGGGATGAAATTCTAGCTTGCAAACAAGAGCCCAATGAGCCATTGCACGAGATTTGGGAAAGATATCGTACCATGGTCAAAGAATGCTCGAACAATGATATGAACGAGGCCATTATCCAATAGACCTTCTACAGAGGGATCAACACAACGAATCAGTGTGTGGTAAATCAACTCGCTGGGGGTAACTTCATGAACACGCCTTATTCTGAAGCTTGTGAAATCATGGATGAGATGGCGGACACCTCTTCGACGTGGCAAAGTAGAGCCAATGTTCCTCAGGGTGACCCAAATGTTATTCACCTACACAAGGAGCTACATGATCATGGGCAAGCTGTTGCGGAGTTGACAACCACCATGAACCAATTGGCCAAGGCTCAGCTTCAACAAGTTCAAGGGCCGAAACAGGTGAATGCTATGGAAAGGGTGAACATGATGGTAAACAAGAGACGACAGCGAGGTCAACAAGTACAAAACCATCCGGAACAATTTGAGCAAAGTAATAGTGGGTATAATCAAGATGATGCATATGATGAGCAAGATAAAGAGGTTCAATATGTCAACAATTATCAAGGTCAAAGAAGAAATGCTCCAAATCAACAACAATGAAGATCACAAGGAAACCAAGGAAATTGGAACAACCAAGGCCTTCAAGGAAATTGGAGTGGTGGCAACAACAATAATCAAAGCAATTGGGGTAATCAAGGCAATTGAGGAGGAAATAATCAAGGTAATTGGGGTGGAAACAATCAAAGCAATTGGGGAGGCAACAATAATCAAGGGGGTTGGAACAATAACAATCAAGGAAATTGGGGGTCGGACTTTCAGAGGCCCCCGATGTATCAACAACCAAACAACCCGCCTTCATATCCGTTGCAAGGTCCTAGTTCTTCTAATAGTGAAATAGGATAGATTGAAAACATGTTTAAGTAAATGATGGAGAAAGATGCCGACTCCGATGCCCAATTAGCCTCCCACAACACTTTTATCCGCAACTTGGAGGTTCAACTTGGCCAATTTTCTCAAGCTTTAAATACTCGCCCAAAGGGGGCACTACCTGGTGATACGGTAGTGAACCCGAAAGGTAGGAATACGGGGCATGCAAGTGCCGTGACAACAAGAAGTGGGAGAGGTGGAGTTGCTAGTACCTCAAACCAAAGAAGACACATGGGTGATGATGTGTTGGTGCATGATGATTATGAGCCAAGAAATGATGTTCAAGCTAATAAAGAAGCAATGATTGATATTGATGAAAATATGGAGGAGACGCAAGAAGAAGTAAACCCGTCTAGGGAGCACGTGATTGACATGCTGGAGCTGGTAGTGCCAAAGGCTAAGGCACCAATGCCAAGGCCTCCTCCTCCATACCCTCAAAGACTTGCAAAGCAATACAATGAGAATCAATTCAAGAAATTAATTGATATGATGAAAAGTGTGTCCATAAATGTGCCGTTGGTTGAAGCCTTAGAACAAATGTCGGAATATGCCAAGTTCATGATAGATTTGGTAACAAAGAAGAGATCAATGAACTGTGAAATGATCAAAATGACACATAAAGTGAGTGCTATTGTTCACTCCATGGCTCCGAAGTTGGAAGACCCCGGTGCTTTCACAATTCCGTACATTATTAGGAGTGCCGATTTCGCCAAAGTTTTATGTGACTTGGGGGTAAGCATTAACTTGATGCCCTATTCTGTGTTCAAAACACTGGGGATTGGACAACCAAGACCTACATCCATGAGGTTGCAAATGGAAGATCAGATAATGAAAAGGCCATTGGGGATAATTGATGATTTGTCAGTTTGGGTCGACAAACTCATACTTCCCGCAGATTTTGTGTTACTTGAATGTGAGGTTGACTACGAGCTGCCAATCATTTTGGGGAGACATTTCCTTGCTACAGGGAAGGCCTTAGTTGATGTGGAAGCTGGCGAGCTCACCTTTCAGGTGGGCGATGAAAAAGTGGTGTTCCATGTTTGTAAATCAATGAGGCAGCCAAATAGCAACAAAGTGTTTTCGTTCGTGGTTCTTGTGACCGAAGTACTTGTTGATGACACAAGTGTTGTGATAAATGTTGAAAATACCTTGGAAGCTGTGTTGTTGAATCATGATGAAGATGAGAAGGACGACTTTATAGATTGTGTCAATGCTTTGCAAGGAATGGGATCATATACTTATGAGCCCCGAAAATTTTCCTTGGATCTCGAAAACTGAACGACTCCACCAACAAAGACCTCAATCGAGGAGCCTCCCACCTTGGAGTTAAAGCCTTTGCCTTCACACCTCAGGTATGAGTTTCTAGGCACTTATTCTACTTTACCTGTTATTCTTTCCTCGTGCTTAACTAACGTGCAGGTAGATTCCACCCTTGCGGTGCTCCAAAGGAGGAAGAATGCTATAGATTGGACATTGGCGGATATTTGGGGTATAAGCCCCACCTTTTGCATGCATAAAATCATTTTGGAGGAAGATGCCAAACCCTCTGTGGAACATCAAAGACGATTGAATGAGGCCATGCAAGGGGTAATAAATAAAGAGATCATTAAGTGGTTGGATGCCGGGGTTGTTTATCCCATTTTCGATAGTTTGTGGACCTCGCTTGTGCAATGTGTCTCAAAGAAAGGGGGCATGACTGTGATAACAAATGACAAAAATGAATTGATCCCCACAAGAACTGTCACCGGGTGGAGAGTGTGCATGGATTATAGGAAGCTCAACAAAGTTACTCGGAAAGACCATTTTTCGCTTCCATTTCTTGATCAAATGTTAGATAGGTTAGCTGGACGTGCTTATTATTGCTTCCTTGATGGATATTCCAGGTATAACCAGATTCTTATTGCTCCTGAAGACCAAGAGAAAACCACTTTCACTTGTCTCTATGGCACTTTCTCATTCTTGCGGATGCCATTCGGGTTATGCGATGCACCGATAACTTTTCAACGGTGCATGATGACCATCTTCACCGATATGGTGGAGGATTTTCTCGAGGTTTTCATGGATGATTTTTCTGTCATGGGGAATTCTTTTGAAGAGCGCTTGGATAACTTGGATAAGGTATTGGCACGTTGTGAGGAAACTAACTTGGTATTGAATTGGGAGAAGTGTCACTTTATGGTCGAGGGGGGCATTGTCCTCGGTCACAAGATTTCCAAGAATGGTATTGAGGTTGATAAAGCAAAAATTGAAGTGATATCCAAACTCCCTCCCCCTACTTCTGTAAAGGGAGTGAGGAGCTTTCTAGGTCATGCGGGGTTTTACCGCCGATTCATCAAGGACTTTTCTAAGAAGGTAAACCCCTTGTGCAAACTCTTGTAGAAAGATGCCAAGTTCCTTTTCAATGAAGATTGTATGAAGGTATTTGAACTACTCAAGTATAAGTTGACTACCACTCCTATTATCACCGCGCCAAATAGGAGCTTACCATTTGAGCTCATGTGTGATGCAAGCGATGTGGCGGTTAGAGCGGTATTGGGGAAACGAATTAATAAGATATTTCATCCGGTCTACTATGCTATCAAGACTATGAACAAGGACCAAATCAACTATACGATGACCGAGAAAGAACTCCTAGCCATTGTCTTTTCTATGGAGAAGTTACAAAGGTGATTGTTCACACCGACCATGGGGCACTTCATTATTTGATGAGCAAGAAAGACTCTAAGGCAAGGTTGATACGGTGGGTGATTCTATTGCAAGATTTTGATCTAGAGATTCAAGACCGCAAGGGTAGTGAGAATCAAGTGGCGGACCACTTGTCCCGATTGGAGGAGGAGGGGAGGCCACATGATGGCCTTGATATCAATGATTCATTTCCTGACGAAGAACTCCTTTCCATTTCTATGACTGGGATGCCATGGTTTGCCGATGTGGCCAACTATCTTGTGAGTGGCATTGTTCCGAATAAGTTCTCTTCAAACCAAAGGAAGAAGATCAAACAGGACTGCCTGGACTACTATTGGGATGAGACATATCTCTTCAAAATTTGTACTGATGGTGTTATCCGAAGATGTGAACCAGAAGAAGAACAATTTGGTATTCTTGAAGCTTTCCACTCTTCGCCATATGGTGGTCACCATGGTGGAGCGAGAACTGCTACAAAGGTGCTAAGATGTGCATTCTATTGGCCTACCCTTTACAAGGATGCTAGCGATCTTGTTAAGTGTTGTGATGAATGCCAAAGGGCTGGTGGGATCTCCAAGAAAAATGAGATGCCTCTCACCACCATCCTAGAGATTGATATTTTTTATGTTTGGGGCATTGATTTTATGGGTCCGTTTGTGAGCTCATGGGGGAACACCTATATATTGGTAGCTTTGGATTACATGTTAAAATGGGTTGAAGTTGTGTCTTTGCCCAACAATGAAGCTCAGAGTGTGGTAGCTTTCTTGAAGAAGAACATATTCACAAGGTTTGGTACTCCAAGGGCCATCATTAGTGATGGGGGATCACACTTTTTCAACAAAGCTTTTGATACTTTACTCTCCAAGTATGGTGTCACTCACAAAGTGTCGACCCCTTATCATCCTCAAGCAAGTGTACATGTTGAAGTCTCCAACCGGAAGATCAAGAGTATTCTGTCAAAGACTGTGAATGCCAACGGGGCAGATTGGTCGAAAAATCTTGACGATGCTCTTTGGTCTTATAGAACAGCTTACAAAACACCAATTGGTATGTCTCCGTATCGGTTAGTGTTCAGTAAAGCTTGTCACCTTCTAGTGGAACTTGAGCATAAGGCTATGTGGGCGTTGAAGAAGCTTAACCTTGAGTGGGATGTAGCTACAAATCTTAGGGTGGAGCAATTGAGTGAACTTGATGAGTCTCAGTTCCATGCATACTCCAGTTCATCCTTGTATAAGGACAAGATGAAGTACCTCCATGATAAGTATATCTGGAACAAAGAATTCAAAGAAGGTGATCTTGTGCTTTTGTTCAAGTCTCGGTTGCGGATGTTTATGGGAAAGCTGAAATCAAAGTGGAGTGGCCCATTTGAAGTTATACATGTGACACCCTTTGGTGCTCTAGATTTGAAAAATAAGAATGATGAGGTGTTTAGAGTAAACGGGCACCGGGTTAAACATTAGCTTGGCAAGGTTGATGATGGCCATGTTGTGGCTTTGCTCCATTTCAAGTGATTGATGGTAATATGCGTCGTGCCGCGACATTAAATCATGCGCTTCTTGGGAGGAAACCCATGTGTCTTTTTCTTTTTCTTATTTTTCTGCTTTAGATTAGATAGGCTTTATTTTGTACTAACTAGTTTTGAAGTATATGCAGGAATGGGTGTGCATTGCAGGAACTGAGCATGAACAATTTAGCTAAGTGTCATAAAAGTGCGGACAGCACTAGAATTATGTGGACCGCACTACCACTCTGCGGCCGCACAATTTTGTGTGCAGTCACACAACTGGAGATGAAAAATACATGGTCTCTGAAGTTTGGCCTTGACAAAAATCCTTAACAAAATGTGGCCGCACCCATATTTGTGCGGTCCACAGCAATTCTTCACAAGGGCAGGTAATGAGTGCGGACCACACTCAAAACGTTGTGCGGCCTCACTCCAGTTAAAATTGTGGGCCTGAAGGGTAAAAGTAGTATGAACCTGGGGTTGTGCGTCCGCACTCAAAATTGTGTGGTCCGCACTTTTGTTTATGCGGCCGCACTCACTTTTGTGCGGTCCGCACTGGGCAGTTTGCGGCCGCACTTACTTTTGTGTGGTTCGCACTGCCCCTTATGAGACTGCTTTACTGCAATTGTTATGCATGCACCTGTGAGAGACAAATCTAACTGACTTTTATCCTTATGCATTGCAGATAATGGTTCGCTCACGTGGTAGAGGAGATGCATTGCAAGGGAGGGCAGAACCCTCCCGAGGCCGAGGTCGAGGTAAAAGCAACCTACCTCTAGAACTTCAAAGGGTTATAAGTAAGAAAGCTATAGTCAGCAGACCTCCCGAACCCTCAGAAACCAGTGAGTATGTCCCATCTGGGGAAGCTTCTGAGGGTAACTCCGTGCAATCACAGTCGGAAGCCCAATCACAACAATTTCCTGGTAGATTCCACCTAGTAGATGAGTCGTCTTCTTCTGCCAGTTTCTCTGATAGTTCGGAAGAGGGTAGTCAAGCCTTCGAGCCCTCTTCCTTACATGCTCCAGCTGATCCAATTAATATGGACGATTATGATGATGTCCCAGACGAAGGGAGAGGGGGGATACTACAGTACGTGGTTTGGAGAGATCAAAGAGACAAGACCTTTGGGAGGACAGATTCGTCAGTGCTGCTGCCTTTGCTAAATTTAGGGAATGGTGGCTGCAACAGTCACTCACTATTGAGCGGTAGTTCTTGATGAAATATCTAAACAAGCACAACCCTAATGTCCTCCAACAATTCCAGAAGCGAAAAGGTTGGAGATGGTTCACCCACATCGTTATGGATGCCGATGAGCATTTGGTCAAGGAATTCTATGCCAATGTAGCTCATATCAAAAAGGGTACCAAGGTGAAAAAAGTTCGTAATTTGAAAATCAAGTTTGATGCCTGCACCTTGAACAAGTATGTGGGGTTTGAGGAAGTAGATGTAGTCCAATACCTGGAGAAGCTGGCTATGGGTGACGCAGCTCACCCATGGCTAGCTGAGATTCTGGCTATTCGAGGGTCAGCACCTCCGTGGCTCACAACAGGAGTTCCAATCGTCCAAGCCACCCTTAACTTTGAAGCAAAAGGGTGGCAAACATTTGTATGTAGCCGCATTGATCCATGCCTCAACGAGAACAATCTTTCACTTCCCCGTGCAGTCTTGGTAGCCTCAATTATGGCTGGGTACCTAATTAATGTGTGTGCTATCATGTCCACAAACATCACTCTGTCTGTCCAAAAAGATGAAAGGTCTTACCCGTACCCGAACTTCCTCATAGAGTACTTCAAGGACCAAGGGGTGGAGCCAAGGCATTATGACACCGAGGTGAAGGCCAAGAAGCCTTTCTCTTGGTACCAACTTCAGGGAGCTGACAACCCAAAATTCAAGGGTAAAGCTACTACCTCCACTGGCTAGTCTGAGGAGCTAGCGGTAGTGGTTACTGATTCAGCTGTCGAGCCATCCACCGCAGCCGGTACTTCTACCGAGACAACAACCAAGCCAGCTTCATCTTTTGCACCACCTGCTTCTTCTAGACTATCAGTGCCATTATCAGTGCCGACTTCATCTACATATCCTCATACTGCGCTGCAAGTCTCCCAGACATTGGCGAGTCTCAATAACTAGATACAGGTAGCTACCACAAAGCTGACTGATATATCCGGTGCTGTTGCAGCACAGTCCTCAGCCCCAGTAGCCCCAGCAAAGCCACAGGTACCTCCGTTAGTGGAGGAAACATTGAAGAAGATTTTGGAGAACCAGAAGACCATTATTGATAATCTGGTGACACATGGGAAGGTCATTAAGGATTTGGGAAAACAGGTCAAGTAGATGCATAGATCCCAGGCATCAAAGAAGTCGGTAGAGAAGTTGAGCAAAGAGGTTGAAAAGATTGCATCTTCTGGAGATCTTCCATTGGACTTGCTTGTGGAGAAGACAGTCCCAGCAGCACAGGTAGCACCAGCAGAGGCACCTGAGGCAGCAACCGGCCAGTCTGAGGAGCCGGTTGCGACTGCACACACTGCTGAGGAGACGATACAGATGCTCAGCAACGTGGTTGTCCCTTAGCCAGGAGATGATGACATACAGTTAGAGGAGACAGAGGGTGGTGATGCTCCCATGTAGACTGAGACCACATAGGGAGTTCTCTTAACTCTCTACCCCTTCCCTATTCTTATTTTTGTTAAGCATTGGTTACAATGCTTATTTTTCATTTGGGTGGTGGTCTATTTTGATTAATTAACATTTAACATTTGGCATGTAATAACTCTGATACTATTTTTCTTTCATTCTTATTTTCCCTTTGGTATTTATATATTCTCCCCATTTGATGTAGATATTCATTTCCCTTATGTATATATTCATTTGACTTCGGTTTGTATATTCATTTATCTCGCTTCCCGTAGTTTACTTCATAGCTTCTTTAGTTTGCTTTTCCTTAGTAGTATAACTTCTTATTTACTTTAGTAGCTTCTTTTTAATTTGTTAGCTTCTTTTTATGTTTTGAGTGAACACCTTTGGTTTTCTTAATGCCACGGTTCTTTCCAAAGGTGGATTTTGTGTGAACCGGGTGGCTCTTCTTAATGATGGATGGCGTGATAACCTTCTTAAGGGATTGCGTCCATGTTCTTTTATGTTTTGACAAAATATAGTAATAATGAATAAAAGTGTCTCGAGCATGCTTCACTTGGTATCAACACATTTACCTTTGACCTTATGGTTAAAAACAAAGTTGTTGGCATAAAGTAGTTCTAGTTGTGACCTTTAGACTCTTGTGTTGACTCAAATAGTCATCAAGTGGTTCAGTCGGGCCAGTTTTGATCCTCAATCTTATCTAAGGTTGTTGTGGGCCCTCGACTCCATTCTATATAGCAATCCAGCAGTGTGAGAGGTGAGGTATTGAATTGCAAATCCAAGTTTCCGTGCCAATAGTCTAGAACTTGCCCCGAGTATGTTTTTAGGCGAAATTCTAAGTGTAGCTTGGCTTGAGAAATGATTGTAGGATCGCCTTGATCCAATTTGAAATTGAAATCTTCCATAGCCTACCAATGTGATAACCCTAGTCAACCCCTTTGAGCGTAAGTCTTTTTCTTTCAATAACCACGTTACAAGCCTTTATCCGTTCTGTAGTGACCCTCTCTTGGTACCCAATCTTTCCTTAGCATTCTTGAGAAACAATGGGTAAAAGAAATATAAGTTTGGGGGAGAGACGAGGAGTTTGAAGCGATAAAAGGTACAAAGAAGAGAAAGAAATGAAGAAAAGGGAAGGCAAAGAAAATAAAGAAAAAAACAAAACGAAAAGTGCCAAAAGGAAAGTGAATAAAATGAAGAGTTAAAGGGAATTCAAAAGAAAGTAGGGATAAAAGGCTGAAGTAAATAGAAAAGGAGAAAAATGAATGTCATGATCAAGAAAGAGTGACGTTATGTCTCTCTTGTTCCCCCGAGAAAGAAGAAAATGACTCAAAGAGTCGAGAAAGTATGAGCCGAAAAGAGAAAATGGAGTGCTTAAGGAAAGATGAAACCATTCTATTCCAACAAGTCCTACCTTGGTCCAAAAGCCTTCATTACATCCCGCAAAAGCCCTACATGATTTCAAGTTGAGTGAGATTATATTAGTGGTGATTTACATGAGGGGCAAGCTTATGGTACTTAGAGCCGGACTTATGGCATTCTTTTGAGAGAGATGAACGAACTTTTCACAATCCTTGTATCAAGTGTTGCATTCTAAAGTGAGATGTGCTAATGGAGAGTAGATGAGGAGGAGTTTGGGATCCACAATGTCCTACGTGAAAGAGCGAGCTTCCTTGATGAATAGAGTCAACTCTTGATGCTCTAGTGTCACATTAGAACTATTGTACTCAAAACGTCAAACCATTGCATTGTTGATAATTAATATGGGTTGTGAGTAATTGTTGGTCCCAATTGATGTGTGATTGATTCACCTTAATCCAGCTAAAATATCTCTTTTTCTAGTAGAGGTGAGAATTGCTTTATTTGCTTGAGGACAAGAAAAAGCTTAAGTTTGGGGGAGTTGATAAGTAGGGATTTTAACCGATTATTTGCTCTCTTTTACTTGCGATTTAACTCAAAAATGCTTAAAGGCATTCCCGAAAACTACCAAAATGTGCTTACTTGCAGAAATATTGGGATATGAGCCAAAGAAGTCAAAATCAACTCATAAAGGAGTCAAAAGTGAACAAGAACCAAAATAGGGCAAAAAGGCCAGCAGTGCGGACCGCACAATTCTAGTGCGGCCGCATATAGGAGATTCAGAGAATGGTATTTGGGCAAGCTGAAGGAGTGCAGACCGCACCAAAATTGTGGGGCCGCAGAATATCAAGTGCAGCCGCACTCACTATTATGCGGTCCGCAGGAGTGAAGAATCAGAGAGTTGGATTCAAGTTCAAAATCAAGGAGTGCGGACCACATCATTCTTATGCGGTCGCTCAATCAGAAGCAGGACCGCACTAGTTTTTATGCGGACCACAGAAGCCCCAAAATTCCAAGCCCAAAATTCCAAGAATGTGGTCCGCACAATAATTGTGCAGCCGCAGAAGCTCAATGTGCAGACCGCACCATAATTATGCGGCCGCACAACCTCCGCAGGGGCAATTTTGTTAGATATTTCAGCTTAGTATAAATAGAACTTTTTGTTATTTTTAGGTCAAGTGACGTTGGAGAAGAGAACCTGAGCCGTTTTCTTTGATATTTTGAGGATATTTGTACTATACTAACATCCATACATTAGATTTTCTTTCCCTAATCAATTAATATGCATTCTATCTTAATTTCTTCTTTCATTTTTGTACTTTTCATGAGTAGCTAAATCTTTAGCTAGGGTTGTGACCCAACCCTAGTGTGGATCTTTGATGGGTGTTTAATTTAGGGCTTATTTTTGATTGGGTAAGTAATATTTAGCCTTGTTCATGATTGAACCCTAGAATCAATGGTTGCAAACATTGATTCATGACTATTTGACTAAGCCTCTACTTGAGAAAATAGATTAAGTCTAGGAAAACTTGGCTAACAAGAAATTGGGGTGAACTCAAGAAATTGATAGCCCCAATAAAAGAGTTAAACCTAGAGATAATAATTTCCGACTTGAGCTAATATCACTTGTATTGTGCAAATACCCAATTGGACTTGAGAAAGCCAAATTGAGAAAAATTACTCAAACTACCGAGATTTATAGAGTGAGTACCCGGATGTGATTGCTACATCACGATCCCAACTAATCAAATTTTCCCTGGAGTTTACAACCCACTAGATAACCACCAAGGTAGAAGTCACAACCCTAGTCCCTTTTAATCATTTGAAAAACTCAAAACCAAAAATATTGTCCTTAGGTTTATACTTGCAAACAATAGAGTAAAGTAGAAGTAGAACACCAATCAAGTTTTTGGAAGTGTAATTGGAGCCAAAACTTGCAATTAACTTAGATATACAACTAATCCCATATTCTAACTCCCTGTGGATTCGATCCCGACCTTCGTTGGGTTTATTATTACATCGACCGCCTAACTACTTAATTGTGGTATGGGTTTGGCCGAGATCAGTAAGTCTCCTGTCTAACTTTGTGAGGGGGAAACTACCCCTAGGTGATATATGTAATATGTGTAACTTGTTGTGGGGACTACGTACATACGAGGTGACGAGAGTCTGTACGTAGTTAGATTCATGTTATGTCCGGGTAGACTTAGGTTTACATCATGATGTACTTGTTTTATAGGGATTATCTTTGCTCGTCTAATTCTTTTATTTCACATTATGTCTTGAGACTAGACATGCGTAGAGTGATGGACTTGCTATTGTAGAGTTTTCACGAGTTTTATGATTTGCCACGGAATAATGGTGTTCCTCTTACGAATTTCTTGTGCGTTATGTTGGCATCGAATAAATTTCCTTAAAACTATTATAACTCACATGTTGATTCATGAGTGGGGATCAAGGACCCGTTCAAACTTCTTATTCTAATGGTATCGGGCAGTACAGAATTTATGTACCATACTCTCATGGGAGCGGGCCGTTCGCCTCTGCAATTTAATAGATGCATCTATGGTTCGTGCCGTTTGACCCTCGGCAGTGCATATTTTAATATTTATATTGGATCGGGCCATACGCATTTCTATAAAATTATCCTCATGGAATCGTGCGTAATATTTGGCAAGAAGCCAGAGTATCTATGAGTTTTTCCCTGATTTGAATTATAACAACCTATTTGGTGAGGTCCATTATATAT
>AWOL01S0009319.1:58993-124140 GCA_000715115.1 Nicotiana otophora | reverse complement strand
AGCTGTGTATAAGAGACAGATATATATATATATATATTCGAGGAGGAATTTTCTAATTAAGAGCTTGCATTTATTGTAAGGAGGATAATTGTACCACATATTTACACTTGTTTATTTCATTTATTTACTCTGCCTCATATTTGTTCACCTCCTTAATGTACCTGATATCATTGGACCACTAGTGAGTATCGATGTCGACCCCTCGTCTCTAATCCTACGGGGTTAGGCTAGATACTTACTGGGTACACGTTAATTTACGTACTCATACTACATTTGCTGCACATTTTTGTGCAGGTACTTTTATGTCCGGTGGTCCTTTGGGCACGGAGGCACAGATGATGCGGGGGCTTGTCGCGAGCTACATTTCAGGTTACAATCCGCAGCCATCAGAGCCTCCTCCAGAGTTATTTATATGTTTCCTATCTAATTTGTATTCCAGACAGATGTTGTATTTTAGTTACTTCCTAGTTGATGCTCATGTATTCGTGACACCGGGTTTTGGGAATGCTTTTGGGTTGTTCTGTACCAAGGTTGTAAAACTATTGCCATTTACTTTGTCAATTTTGTCTCTTACCATTTAATTGAAGAAAATTTACTATTTCAAAAATACTAAAATGAGTAATTAAGTTAAACTTTTATTGTTGGCTTGCATGATAGTAGTGTTAGGTGCCATCACGACCTTTAATGGATTTTGGGTCGTGATAAGAAACTAGACTCGTAGATATTCAATGTGGCAGGTTGATCATCCCGTAATTCCAAGTAAATTGGGAGAAAATCTCAGCTATATTTGACTTAATATTTAGCATATTTTTTAATGTAATTTGTGATGACCTTCGCCAACTTTTGTTCCACAACTCGCTTGACTTTAAAACATAATACACGATTATCATAAGATTAAAATAACTCATAAAATAACCTCCTTATCATGTTAAGCACCCTAGTCTCACCCCATAAGTACATGTTATAACATTCCCAACTTGTCGACTTTCGACGAAACTTATTTTCTTCGATTCGTTTAGCTTCTAAGCCTTCCAACCCTCTTGGTACTTGTTGTTAATGATCTTAAATATTTTTAACCTCCAAGGTAATATGATTAAATTACTTTATGTACTTTCAAAGATGATCTCATTTCTGAGCTTACATCAATTGACTTATGATGTACTCTTACGTACGAAAATATGGGGTGTAACAAGCATGCCTTATAGGCTTTATATTAGCGCTTGGGAAGGCTTCACCCCTCCATAGTCTGACATACCAGCAGTGAGCGCATGCATAGTGATTCATATACACGTGATTTGGTAAGGGGCATAGATGCCAGGCACCCATACAGTGCTGAGTGATTGTGTGTGATGAGTGAGAGTTTGAGATAGACATATTGAGTACTCTGAGAGTATGAGTACCTAGAATTATCACTGTGATACATTACATTTGACATGCATATTTGACATATAGGCATAGAGATATAACATTCCTCATGCTAGCTGTACTTGGCATATTTTATCAGTGTTGGGATTAAATTGTTGAACTTGAAAGCATGCCTAAATTTCTGAACTGTGAACGAGCTGAATATGGAAGTTTCGCTGAGTTATTACTGTCATTCTCCTTGTTATATCTGTGTTGTCACTATTTTGGTTCTGACTATATCCTTCTGAGCTCGTCACTACTTTCAACCCAAGGTTAGTCCTTTTACTTATTGAGTACATTGGATTGATTGTACTCATATTATACTCCGCACGTGCAGATCCAGGTACATCTGGACGCGGTGATTGCTAGATCTGGTGCTAGTACTTGCTCAAAGATTTCAAGGTAGCTGCTATGACGCCCGCATACCTTGACTTTCCTTCCTTTTATTTTATTCAGTATTGTTCTATTTTTCTCAGATAGTTGTACTAGAGTCTCAGACTATTTTGACACTTAGTAGCTCATGCACTCGTTGATATCAGGATTTTGGGATGGTTGTAGTTGAGTTACAGTTGTTTTTATCAGTTATCTATGAGATCTTCCGCTGTTGAGCTTATTGAATTATGTTTTAAATTTATATGCGTAGATATTATGTGATTGTCGGCTTGCCTAGTAATGTGTTAGGCGCCGTCACGACAGGTTGGGATTTTGGGTCGTGACAGTTTAATTGAGGAAAAGTTAGTTTAGAATGAGTTGGAATTATTTATGGGAAGAAAATAGATTTAGCTGCACATGCCCTATCTTCATACGCTCTTAACCACCAATATATAATGAATTAAACTGTGAGCAATATTCTAAATGAAATCTCTATGAGTTTAGTTTCTAGAACTTCAAACCATTCTTTATTCTAACATTTATAAAAGAAGTCGCGACCTTTTTACTGAAGGGTAGCAAAGCAGAAATATGATTCCGGAGAAAATGCCTTGACGCGTCACCCTTAGCGATGCGACAAGCTAAATTTTGGCCAAAATTATAAAATTTGACTCACTAAAATTCTCCTTACTACGGCGCCCTAGGCGAAGCCCTGGATAATGCGGTAGTTCAAGTTTTGTCCTATGTGACCTAGAAACGCATAAAAAATGATACTTCATGGAGAGAGAAACCTAGTTATTTCTACAATATTTTGAAGAGGTTTTTTGAGCAAGAACGACCGAGGGCTTCCCCGATCCACCCAAGGTAAGATCCCTGCCATGAATTCAAGATAGAAACTTTAAAGTAATGTTGTTTAACACCTAATATTTTCAAAATCCAGGTTTTCAGCAAGAATTCAAAGAACATTTTAAGAACCCAAGACCTAGAGTTTCTAGGAGCAACATCTAAGGTAATTCCTTTGCTCTTTACTATCAAGATTATATACTTTACAACATATTATAATCTTTGAACTGTTGGAATAATATAGTTCATGGGTAAAACCTAGTTATGAAGCTATGGCCAAGTAGAACCTAATTTAGTAAACTTGAGTGGAAGTTAATATGTAATATTTCTAAACATTTATTATAGATTCCCAAAGGGATTTGACTAGGCGAATTCATTGATAGAGTTATTAACAGTCTATTGAGGTAAGTGGAGTTTATGATTCCTTAAGCCAAGGGCTTGACAAGAAAATGCTTAATAAGAAAACGTTTTGATAAACAACAGTGTCTGATTCTTCTTAGGTGTAAATACTTTGACTGTTTATTTGGAAACCCTTAATTGCTTCAAATTTACTAATCTATCACTAGTTCATGATACAAATACTTTTTAAGAAACTAGTTGTCTTGTATGGTAACTCAGTTAGCTTAGAATATCAGAAATAATTGAATCTTTTGTTTGATTTGATTGTTGTTATGAAATTACTTGAATTCATTGAGATTCATCTCAGATTAGATATATGTGATCGCATATGGTATGTGAGAAATAGCCAACCTCTCTGAGTGCGAGTGCCACGATGGTCAGGGCTAGCTACCCGACACTTGCAGGTGCTTCATGTTCAAATTCAGATTCAGAAAGAAAACATATGGTTAATATACCTAAGTGTTAAATCAGCTAGGGCTGGGGAATAGGACATCCATCCTCACACTTGCAGGTGCCACCAGATTTGTCTATTAGGGAGAACCGGGGAACCTCCTCGAGTGTAAAAATTTCTAGGTTTTGGGAATGGGAAAGCCATCCTAACTCTTGCAGGTGCCACCAGATTTGTGTGTTTGAGAGATATAGTGAACCTTCCCAAATGTAAAACGTATTAGGCCGGGGATTGGGCCAGCCAGCCTCACACTCGCAGACACCATTTCTTGTTAGACAAAAGTTTTAGAATAAAAACACTCAACAATATTTGATTATCAAAACTCAACCCAAATGTCATATTTCAGTTCAGTTATCAAACTTCATTGTTGATTTATTTAGTAGCTTAAGTTCTGTTTGTTGCATTTTTTTTATAATGTTTAGTATAGAAAGGTTTTGTCCTTCTTTTAAGGGGTGGTAAGCAAGATTTACTGGTATTCTTGGAGGTACTTAGCCCATTCGGGCTTGCCATATCGTGTTGCAGGCGTTGAGTATGCCTGTAATGAAGCTTGTGGCAAGTTCCAGAATACTTGTGGATCCAGTAGATAGATTCTGTTGATTTCTTCCAATGGTATGTGACTATTTACATACTTTAAGTTACTTAGATATCTTTATTGTTTCAGGGGGATGCCTCTAAGACATTATTCTTTATTTTAGAGGCTCATGATTGTCATTTGTGGGTTTTAATTTTCAGATATTATTTTGCTAAACTCTCATTAGTTATTTTCATATGGTTTTAATATAAGACATACTCAGACTTGGTTTGCTTAAATAACCTTATCAACATGTATCATTAGATAGAACATGTCTTGCTAGATAGGTAAGAGAGTTTAAGCGTCAATGTGTCCCACCCCAGTTTCGAGGAGTGAGAAGTTGGTATTAGAGCAACCAGGTTTAGAGGTCCTAGGGAGTCATGAGCCATGTTTTCTAGAGTCCTACATATGGGTGTATAGAGCGCTACATCTATTACTTGGGAGGCTATAGGACATATTAGAAAAACTCTCATCCTTGCTTCTTATATCATGCTTTATAGCTAATGTTTAAGATGTTCTAATAATTACCTATCTCATTTCAGCGAAACAAGATGGTCAGAACAAGATCAATTTCGTGCTCTGCTGCTAAAAATGTTGGAATACTAGATGCTAATCACTTAGAGGTACCTCCAGCGAGGGGAGATGCACTAGTTACTCCGGCAGTCCTAGCTGTAGCTAGAGAAAGGGGTATATGTCGAGGTAGGTTCCATAGACAGAACATTAGAGGAAGGATAACAAGACCGAGGTAGGGCCGCAAGGCGAGCACATACTCCAGTTCAACCAGTTATCGGGGAGCATGTAGAGGTTCCACCTCCTCATGGCATAAATAGAGAAAATACACCTTAATAGCTAGATTCCCGACTTGACATGATTCTTGAGTTCTTAGAGTCACTAGCCCCTCCAGTTGGTGTCCAGGCGCCACCTGCTATCACGACCCAAAATTCCATCTTAAAGATCGTGATTGCACCTAGTACCTCAGACTAGGTA
This sequence comes from Nicotiana otophora, assembly GCA_000715115.1. NCBI lineage: Eukaryota > Viridiplantae > Streptophyta > Magnoliopsida > Solanales > Solanaceae > Nicotiana > Nicotiana otophora. The sequence goes on along the minus strand of AWOL01S0009319.1, from coordinate 119,119 downwards.
AGCTTAACACATGCTGAGTCATTAATATATTTAAACCATTTAACCACTAAATATAATCTAGTAAATGACATACATAGCTAAAATGATCAATAGTTATACATTTGCTCAAAACCGGTAGTACATAGTCTTAAGCTCTACTGAGAGTACACTAGGAGTCACTAAATACAACACTATATGGAAATAAAGTAAACAATAGCAAAGAACAAAGGAAGGTGACTCCGAGGCCTACGAGCGGGCATGTAGGTATACCTTGAAGTCTCCACAACAACTATGATAATCAGCTTGCTAAGGCCCAACTCTCTCTGAGGTACCTAAATCTACACAAAAATATACAGATGCGTAGTATAAGTACACCACAATAGGTACCCAGTAACTATCACGACTAACCTCGATGAATTAGTGATGAGGTTCAAGTCAAGACACTCACCAATCAAATAACCTGAGCAGAATATCAATATAATGCTAACAACGAAAAGCAAAATAAGCAAATTGCAACAAAGAGTAATCATGTCATAAAACAATAAAATAATCAAAACACATATAAAGCACAAATGAAAGCAATTAAGGGAAAACAATGACAGTTCTATTCATCAAACCGTTCTGACATAAGATTTACAACAAGAATTACCCTGATGTACCACACCCACACCTCACAATCACAATTCATAAGTCATATACACATGGCACCTCGTGCCCACATTCTCTATCACCTTCACATGGGAAAGACCTCGTGCCACAATATAAGTCACACTCGCATGGAAAAGACTTCGTGCCATAACCTACGTCACACTCACGACAAATACCTCGTGCCATAATATAAGTCACACTCGCATGGTAAATACCCCGTGCCACAGTATAAGTCACACTCGTATGTTAAATACCTCATGCCTCAATAATACCACAACCACACGGCAAAGACCTCATGCCACCAGGTATATCATATCCGTGTCAATTACCAATAAAATGTTCAACAAGAATTTTATCAAGAATCAAATAAAGTAAAGCACGATAATAATTTCTTTTTTTAAATAAGTTATGCTACCAACAACTCAATAGAATATGAGATAATAACTGCACGAAGGTAAATTCATCCCGGCAGCCAAAGCTGCAAGTAATAACAAAGACACAGTAGCATATTGGGGACAACACAACAATTGCGTAAAATGCATGACACATGCTAGGAAAACATAATCAACAACAAGAATACTCCTTTTCATCAACAACACGCCTCCAGGCCGTTACATATCATCCCCACATAGACACCCTTATCTCGCCCCGTGCGCAATAACAAAAATAAATGGCCGCCTTGTCTCATCACACACGTATTATGCCACATTCGCAACCCCATATAAATAGCTCGTCTTGTCTCACCGCATGTGCAATATCAACAATAAGAATAGCACCACAAAAATCTCGTGCAAACACCCCAACAATCCGCTCAACAAGTCCACGTATGACAAAATCACAACAACACAACATACCAACAATTGTCATCAAGACATCAACTCACAAATTTAGCAACGTAGTGCAAAATGACAATCAATAAGGAAAAGCATATGGGTGTTAAACATATAACATGAATTCAACTAACCCAAATAGAAACAATTTCATAAACGCTCAACTTGGCCAATTAAGGAAATAGAATCCTAAAATATGATCTCTAACATGGAATATGAACTCAAGTAATCATCCACAATAAGAAACAAGTAGCGTAGAGATCTCACAACTAAAACAAGGCAATAAGAGTAACCTCGGGTCAAAGACGGTCATGAAGCACATATACATCCGTGTACACACTCGTCACCTCATGTACACGTCGATTACATATATCACAAATAAGCAATTTAGCCAAACCCTAAGGGATAATTTCCTCTACACAAATTTAGGCAAGATACTTGCCTCAAAAGCCCTCAATCAATACTCTAAAAATGCCTTTCCTCTAAAATTCACCTCCACTCGGCTCAAATCTAACCAAAATCGACTTAATACCATCAAATACTGCAAGAGAAACCAATTTCAATTAATAAAGTAAATATCATTACACAATTTTCTAAAAGTCAACAAAGGTCAACTCCGGGCTCGCCCGGTTAAAATCCGAGTTGAAAGGTATATCTTGACTACCCATAGTCTCACGAGTCCAGATATGTATTTGGTTTTCAAATCCAAGTCCAATTCGACTCTCAAATCTTGAATTTTCATTTTTCAAACATAGTAAAAAACTCCCAAATTTCTCTTCCAATATCATGATTTAGATGTTAAATCTCATAAACAATCATGTTATGTAATAAAAAATGGATCAAAATCACTTACCCAATGGTTTTGTATGAAAATCTCTCCTCAAACATAGTCCAATTTTGGGCATATGCCTAATTCTAAAATCATCATCCGAACCTAAAAAGCCATCAAAACTCCGATCCAAGATCAAATACGCAAAGTCAAACTTGGTCAACTTTTCCAACTTAAAGCTTCTAAAATGAGAATTATTATTCCAAATCAATCCCAAATCGCTCAAAACCGAAACTGACCTTACACGCAAGTCATAATACATAATATGAAACTACTCAAGACCTCAAACCTTCGGATGGGACGCTAAAGCTCAAAGCGACTGGTCGGGTCGTTACATTCTCCCCTCTTAAACAAACGTTCATCCTCGAGCGTGCCAAGAGTTGTTCCAAAGTAATCAAATCACTATATAAACTTACCATACAGGTGCACACGGGTGATCCCATATCACCCCAATCCATATAAGCCCGACAACACCATCTCGACTGAAGATTATTCCGTCATACCGATAAATAGTCCCAAAATACACTACATATAATTAGTTGTAGATGTAACATTTGCGAGTGGAGTTTTGAAAATGTGACCACCATAAATGCGGCAAGAGGATCACAAAAGAGAACCCTGCCTAGCCCCAGAAATGTTGCAAATACGACCAACATTTCGCAAAAGCAAAGTCAACGACCCTTGCAAAAGCGAACAAGGACTCCGCAAATGCGAAGTACACAGCCACCATCGCAATGCGACGGTCCCTTCGCTAAAGCGAGGTTCCAACTACCCACTCAACTGTCGCAAATCTGATTGAACCTCCGCAAATGCAAGCAGACCTCCGTAAATGCGAGGTCTGCAACACCCGCAACCTGAATCAATGAACAAAACACCCTGAAACACGTCCGAAACTCACCTGAACCCCCGAGGCTCCACATCAAACATCCACACAAGAACATTAACATCATATGAACTTGCTCGTGTGATCAAAACAACAAGATAACATCCGTAACCATGAATCGGATACCAAAACACACGAAAATTACAATGAAACTTAAGAATTACTAGAAACACAACCATGCATCAGATTCCTATCATACCAACTAGGAATGCCACCAACTTTTATAGACAAGTTCCAAATGACAAAATGGACCTATTCAAAGTTCCGAAACCAAAAACCAAACCTGATAGCCATAAAGTCAAACCATGGTCAAATTTAAGAAAATTCTAAACCTTTAAATTCCAACTTTCGCCAAAAAGTACCAAATCAACTTAGGAACCTCCGAATCCAATTTCGAGCATAAGCCTAAGTCCAAAATCTTCATCCGAAACTAACAGATCCATCAAAAGTCCGATTCGAGATCAAATACACAACAGTCAAATTTGGTCAACTTTTCCAACTTAAAACTTCTAAAATGAGAATCAGTCTTCGAAATCAATCCCGAATTGCTCAAAAACAGAAACCGACCATTTATACAAGTCATAATATATAATATGAAACTACTCAAGACCTCAAACCATCGAATAGGATGCTAAATCTCAAAATAACCGGTCGAGTCGTTACACTTGACCTTGAGTCAGTCTAGGATCAATATGGTTCAGATGTAGAAGTAGTGTAAGTGACTTTCACACTCCTCCAACTTATATGGTACAACCAGTTGCTCAAGTTAATATTATGAGGTGCCCTATAACTAGGGTTAAACTAGGGGACTTCACTAGGCTTCACCCTCCCACCTTCACAAGAATAAACCCAAAAGTAGAGCCAATGCAGTTTTTGGAGGAAAGTGAAGAATATTTATTTCCTTAGGTAGTCTGGATATGCAAGCTACTGAGTTGATTGGGTATTACTGGGTATCCTTAGAGGTACTTATCCCATTTGGGCCTGCCACATCATGTGACTGACTTTGAGTGTGAATGTACAAAGCTCGTGGCTAGATTCTGGACTTTTTGCGAATCCAATAGATGCACTCTGTTGATTCTTCCACCACTAGTTGACTATTTTAAAACTTTCATTTACTTGAATATTTTTATTATTTCAATGGGATGCCCTAAAGACATTGTTTTTTGTTTTAGTCCTTAGAGGCTTATGACTATCGTTTGTGGATTCAGATATTCAAATATCGTTTCATTAAATTTTCATTCGCCATTTTAGATTATTTTAATATAAGACTTACTTTGTAACGACCCGATAGGTCATTTTAAGTTTTAGCTTTCTATTTTGTGATTTGAGACCTTGAATAATTTTATTTGATATTCTATGACTTGTGTGCTTTCATTTTAATTTTTGAAAAGTTTAGATGTGTTTTGATAAATAAATCTTGATTTTTGAGCTTTGATATTGTTGGAGTTGATCACAGTTAACATTCTTGGTAAATGACATAAATGACCTCAGATCAGTATTTTGACAATTTCAGTAGGTTCGTATAATATTTTGGACTTGTTTTATGTTTGTTTGGGGTCCCAGGTGACCCGGGGCCGTTTCAGCATTTATAGTTGAAAGTTGAGAATTTGGGTTCATGAACATTGAAATTCTTGAGTGTTGATGCTTGATTCTTGATTGTAGATGTTATTTTGATATATTGAGTCGATGAACGAGTTCGTATAAGGTTTTTATACTTGTAAGGATGTTTTAGGTGGGGCATGACGGGATCGGGTGAGTGTCAGATTGATTTTGGATGGGTTAGTGTGCTTTTGATTGCTGCAAATTTTTCTGGTGTTGCGGATATTGCACCTGCAATGGTTAAGTGCATAGGTGTGAGCACTCTTATGTAGAAGTTTGGCTAGAATTTGAGAGACTCGGGGAGATCAAGCACTTCCTCTTCTGCGGGGCATTGGGCACATATGCGAGGCCGCATTTGCATATGTAGGCACGTATCTGCGAGGAGCTCAACTAAGGGAGAGGTCACATCTGCGATGCTTTGGCTGCAGATACGAATGTCACTTCTATGGAGCATTGTCGATTGTGCGACATATATACCAATGTCTGTCCACTTCATCGGACCGATTAGTCGCTTATGCGGTACCTTTTTCACATCTGCGACATCCGGTAAAATGGTCATTCTTCGATTTTTGAGATCTAGACATCATGTAGAGGCAACTTATATTCATCCTAACTTCTAAGGTTAGTAATATTAATCTTGTTTTGATTCATTTTCATGATTGTTCATAGATTTTCATCCCTAAATTTAGGATTTCATAGAGTAGAATAGGATTTTTGAGTAGTAACTTAAGATTGTGTATTTTAGAGATTTAGAGCTCGAAACTAATCACATAAAGGGATTTGGTATTGATTTCGAATTTTGATCAAGTGGGCTCCGATTGACTTTTTGTTGACTTTTCCAAATATGTTAAAGATCGAATCTTTTTAGTATTAGGAGAGTACCTTAAGGATTGTTTGACTTATTTGAGCATTATTGGACTAGATTCGAGTTATGTAGAGGCTTATTCTAAAAGAGAAGGCGGTTTTGGATTGTTGATTTATTTCAGAAGAGGTAAGTATCGTGATTAATCTGGACTTGAGGTAATTAATATATAATTGGGTCTATTTACTATGTGCTCTATATATTGGGGCGGCTTATATGCAAGGTAACGAGTGTATATGTGTTGTCATGAATTAAAGCATGCGGGAAGAACTAGTTTATTTTATGATTTTAATTATTTCATGCATTTACCTATCTCATGCCTTTAGTTGTTAAGAGCCTTTACTTGTTTCACGCCTTTACTTGTTACATGCCTTTACTTTCTCTATGCCTTTACTTGTTTCATGCCTTATTCTCTTACATTATGTTAGATCGTTTGACTACTTGATTTTTCACATGTTAATGACTTGTTGGAGTCCTTATTGGGATATATGTAACGACCCGACCGGTCATTTTGAGCATTTGCATTTCGTCTAGCTGCTTGAAGTCTTGAGTAGCTTAATATGATGTATTATGACTTGTGGGAATCGTCAGTTTTGATTTTCAGGTGATTCAGGATTAATTTGGAAGAATGATTCTCAATTAGGTAGTTTAAGTTGGAAGAATTGACCAAGCTTGACTATTTTATATTTAGCCACGGATCGGAGTTTTGATAGTTTCATTAGGTTTGGATAGTGATTTTGGGCTTGGGTGTATGACCGAATTTGCATTTAGGTATTTCTAAAAGGTTACGGTACTATTTGGCAAAAGTTGGAAATTTGAAGTTTTGGAATGTTCATAAGTTTGACCGAGAGTTGACCTTGATCATATCGGGTTCGAATTATTGTTTTGGGAGTTGTAATAGGTTCGTTATGTCATTTGGAACTTGTATGCAAAATTTAAGGTCATTCCAAATTGACTTTATATGGTTCGACACGAGTTTTGGAAGTTGAAAGTTCAAAAGTTCATTAAGTTTGATGTGAGGTGTGATTCGTGGTTTTGGTTTTGTTATGTGTAATTTGAGGCCGCTAGTAGGTCCGTGTTATATTTTGGGACTTGTTGGTATGTTCGGACGGGGTCCCGAGGGGCTCGGGTGCGTTTCAGACGTGTTTCGCTTTCTGATGGTTTTGCTATTGTTGATTGCTGGTGTTTCAGTTGTTCTTCGCGATCGCGAAGATGAGGCTGCGATCGCTAAGTGATTCTTGGAGTTGGGTATTTATTTGGAGGTTGATTCTCACATGATGGCATTTTTAGAGTGTTGTTTGGCTTGCTCGGTATTTGTTTTGGCTTGTTTGAGGTAAGTATCCCTACAGTAACCTCCACTGAATTACCCCTCATAAACCCTTACTCAGCCTTTGCCAAAACATCACTTGCACCATGGTCCCAAATTCGTTCCTTAGTCCAAGACAGACAAAAAGGCGTGAAAGAATATGTTGATGCCTCAAAACTTGACCAGCATCCTATTCTTGCAGCTAGAGAGGAACAATTCATCATCCTTCAAATCCCAGATGATTTACCCAGACAATGGAGAAATCATAGTTTTACCCATATCCATTTTGGCACTATCCGAATCGCTTTAACATATCATGGAAGAAAAGGTCAACTTGTTGTTGCTTGCCTTTCTTTTCTAGATACAAGGTACTATGAGTACCAACATGCAAATATGGGTACTGCAGAAATTACCTTAAATGCTGGGACTGTCTTCATAACTATTTTTCCAAATTTCAACATGTCCCTTTATGACCCATACTTAAACAAAGCATTATAAATCTAATTCCAAATCCAGGGATACCCACAAGCCAAAGATGCTATCCAAGCCACTCTTTATCATCAAATGGCGTGGCGGGTCCAAAATCATGCTATGGATCTCTACCTTCCCGGAGAACAAAATGCTTTACCCTTAAATATTGATGCTACCAAAGGAAACATCATGTGCACCCAAATACCCAGACAAATTTCAAGAGATGAGCTCATTAAAATCCTTACTGATTCCTAGATCACAAATTATGCAAAGTTAAGTGAACTAGAGGAATCTCTGCAATCTGGTGAGCCAACTTTTACCAAAAGAAATAACAAACGTTTCCATAAGATTTGACCATTCTCATCTTAAAAAACCCTATAAAACCATCCTTTCTTTCCAAATGATTCAACCCAAAGCTACAACAGATACATACCCTGACCTTGAAAGAGAACCCTTTTGGAATATACAAGCCATCATGGAAGAACATGTCTGGACCCAACATTCAAGAAGGACGGTAAAAGAGTTTGGTGGTTCAAATGCTCTTTCACGGGATACTGACCCTGGGATATTGGTTGTGACTACCAAGACTGTTTGCAAGACCCAATCGGAGAATTTAATGAACACTAGCTCAATCATTGGAATAGATTTGGCCTCAATGAGATAAAACACAAAACCAAGAAAAAAGGGAAAACCATTAAAAATTAATTTCGAGCCAAATATGAAAGTAAAGATCCTTCAATTGGCTCATTAAGCCGTCCAGGTAAATATGAATTTCTTGTCAGTTACAAACCTAGAAATGGCCAAAATTACCAGAACAATTTACTCCAAGCTGGGAAAATAGTAAAACAACAGCCAAACCCAAACCACCATCAGCTCATACCCCAGAATCCAAAAACCCGTCTGAACCTAAAACTTCATCAACTCAAAAAACACCAAACTTCACACAACCACAGATATTCATGCTAAGCCCTTCAAGTTTCAGTCATACACAAGATTTTTATTCATTTCAATCTTTTGAAAAGGAGGGTATCGGCCATGCTCCAAAAATCCCCAAGAAAAATATAGTGCTACCTACTGAAGAAAAATTTCCAACAAGTGATATTGAAGCAGCAATGAACTGGCAATCAGAAAATTCCATCTGTCAGAACAGAGTGCTGAATAATATTGGCAACACCATAACGATCGTGGCTCACACACAAAAAATAATGATGAGCAAAGTGGAAATAATTGAGAAAAAGGTGGAGTGGACATCGTCTCACCATGCAGGACTAATCAAAGCCTTGGAACAAAGGCTGGCAAATTTACAATATGAGATTTGCCCGCCAGGAACTTCACTTTTCTAGTTCTTCCAACAACAACAAAAGGAGACGATTTCCATTAGGGAACAAATTCAACTTTTGAGAAATGATCGCTTTGAGTCACAAAAAAATCCAGTTTTCCCTTCCAAACTTACCTTTTTCCCTATGTCGCCATAAGCGTACTCCCCACCTAAATTGGAGTACACCTTTTCTACTTTTCCTACTATCTTACAAAATCCTATTTCTTTCACCCAACCCTTAAAAGATGAGCATGAATTTGATATTGCATAAATGGTTTGGGAAACGAAAGATGCTCTTGCGGCCCAGAAACAACCCAAGAAAAGGCGAGATAATGGAGAGAGTTCAAAAGGGTTCAACCCCGAAAATCTGATGATTTCTGATCAGAAGGCTCCAGACCTCTATGTCTCCCAACCAAAAAATATGTCAGAAGGGGACACCACATGGTCGGAATCACTAAATTCATAAGACGATGAAACAATGAAATATAACTCTCAATAAAGCAATGAATCCACAACAAACTCTTCCGGAAAAGACTATCCCCCAATATTTACGAAACAGCCAAGAGACCTAGAAATATCTGAGGTAGATGAGGATCAAGAAGGCATGACAGATGAACCAATCCCATAAAGAAGACATGAGCCCATGGCGTCAAAACCAGCTGGAACTGGCTTCAACACATTTACCTTAGATGACGTTAAGGTTTCAAAATGACCTCAAAGGATCCAAGACTTCTATACTTGGATGGTCACCAAATATTTGGTGGAACGAGAAACGTATATCATCCTGTCATAACTCACTTCGTGATTCTCAGGAATCCTCATAGATATGTGGAACTCACTTGGAATTCAAGACAAAAATACTTTCCTTACTTCCCACGATTTTGCCTTCAACATCAGCATCCTACATGAAGTTTTCTATGGAGATACTGGCCAAAGACAAGAAAGGATGAGAGGACAAATCTTCGAGATGAAGTGTGTGTCATTCGACATAAATGACATTGACAAGCATTTTCAAAAAATGGCAAAGACATAATTTGAGATTGGCCCAGATATCAACCTAAAGCAAACCTTTGTCTCCTCCCTTCCAAAGTTGTTGGCGGCCGAACCATGACCATCATTGAAGAAAAGTTTCAGTCAATAACAGTACCAAAAATCAGCTACATCAGGCAAGCTATTTTCATCGCATTTGAGGACATTTATACAAAGCGCTATACCCTAAAGCAAATTATCCAACACAACCCAGCGCTTGACAAAGCATGCCGCAGATCTGATTTGATCATCGGATCAGGATGTTTCTGCCACACATCTAGGCAATGGAAAGGATTTAGGAGGTTCAGATGGCCAGGAATTCTAAATGGGAGATCAAGGTCCAGGAGACGCACAAAATATTTCAGACGAAGGAGGCCAGGAAATTTTCATAAAAGAATAAGTGCTTTATTTGCCACAAGATTGGACATTTCGCAAGAAATTGTCCCCAATCAAAGAGATCTGACAAACTCCTTGAATAAATTGAAGATTACACTGGCATAAATCTCGGTGAAGAAGAGGACCTGGAATCCATATTCTCTATGGATGATGAACCCACTGAAGAGACTTTATTTACTCTTCATATATATGAAGATCGTAGTGATAACCACTACCAAATTTCGGAACCAGCAGCTAAAGCCCGAGAGGAGATCAACGCTCTCATAGTCATCCCTCAGGTGGAACTCAAGGTTTATCCATCCAAATGGGATAAACCAACTCAAGTCATCGCTTTCATTGACACTGGAGCTGCTTGTTCACTCATGAATCCAACTGTTCTCCCTGAAGATCAATGGGCGTTGCACTTCAAGGATTTCAATACTGAATCAAATGGGATCCTGACTATCACCGCCATTACAATGCACCCGATCACAATTGAGTTATTTCCAGGATTGAAGTACAGAACCAAGCTGATAGGGTCTGATATACCAGGAAAAGACCTTATTGTTGGATTTGACATTTTCAGACAACTAAAAGATCAACTCCAGATCAAGGCTAATAGGATAACCTTTAAGAATGAGTTCAAACCTTGTTTTGAAATTCCAAGGCTATTCCAAATCACCAATGACGAACAAATCAAGGAGATTGAACAAAATCCCATTGAGCATTCATGTGCTGAATCCCACAAGGATTTTATGAAGAAAGGAAAAAGCCCGTTATGGAAGAACGAAGAGTTTTTTTATCAAGCTCCCTTTCAAGAAAAATGAAAATATCAATCTAACAAAAGCCAGTTATTCAGGCATGAATCTAGATCATCTTCAGCTTGAAAAGAAAGAATGCGAAGAACTCTGAAAAGGGATTCCCTCGGTTGCTTAGAGGTGTGGATTATTTCTCTGGGTGTTGGTGTGCTAATGGAGCACATATCATTTGGCTTGTTGGACAATTCATTTGAGATTTGAATGGGGTGTATAACTGTCGAGAAGGTTCTAAAGAGTTCAAAATTCATATGTGGCATTTGAGAATTTTTCGGATTTGTATAAGGCTAAGATCTGAGATTTGCATTGGGTGGTGTTGGGACTGGCGATACATTTGTATCATTAGAGGTTCTACATTTCAGTATCAAAAAGGAAAATGAAACAAAATTTGATTCACATGAGGTCTCTTCAGAGTGGGCACTTTGGTTACGGTACTATTGGATGCTGAAGAGGGAATACAGTGTATTATGGGCTTAGGATGACGTGGTTTCATGCTAGGATCTCTTGTGGCAAGCTTTGGTTGAGGATTGTGGTATTCTATCAAGGAGAGGTATTAACTTGAAGGCAATTCGGAAGCAACTCAGAGAAATAGGACAGATTGGTGGTAGATCGGATCAGTATGGTAATGGGTATAATCGGTTCTTTTGGTTCTTATAATGTGGTGAGTCTCTACAGGTGTTTTGTGGCAATACTCTTCGATTTGGCAACCTGCGTAACTTGGTTGAGTTAGAAAGATTCAATTCTGATGGATTGGTTATGTACATATGGGTTTCATCGGGTTCTCAATGATTTATACCACGGTTTGAGATGGATATTTTCTACCGGCATGAGGAGTATGTTGCGTATTATGATTTTCTCCTAGATGGGATAAAGTGGAAGGTTTTTGACTGATCGGGTGTGCATTCTACTTATGAATCAGAGTTAATAATAGGGTTCTCGTGTTTTCATATGACAACATAATAGATGTTGTGCATCGTGTGGGATTGAGGTTTGCATGTGCTATGTTGCGGTTCAGTTTTGAAGGGAAGGTAATGAATTTTAGACAGTATGGATAGTCCCAAATGTTTAGATGGAGGCTAGTACTATTTGGTATTACCTGAGAATGATGCGCATTTTAGAAGGCGACTTGTGTTTTGACTTACGGATGCTCCATTGGTGGTGCGGTACTCGCCTGGTTGATCAACTACTGATGTTCATATTTTTCTATATGGCACGGAAGAATTATGAAAGTATTTCTCACAGAATGATTATGTATGAAAGATGTGTCAGTTAATCCAGTGGTGGTGATAGGATCAAATCTAGTAATTCTTTTGTATTTTTGTGGTCCGGAGACTAGGAGTCTGAGAAGTAGATTATTCCTTGGTTGCAGACTGTAAAGATATGACCAAGTTAGTTAGCTGATGGTAAGTGTTGCAGATAGGTTCCAATGGGTCTCTAGAAAGGCTGTCTACTCATTTCGGAAGGATCAGTATCGATTTGGAGCCATTGGTAACCCTAATGAGGATGTGTATTTTACACCGGGTCAGATTTTTTGACTCAACATAGTTATTGTTGAGGAGTGTGTTATTCTGTTAGAGTTGAGATTGATCATGTTTCGATACGTTCTATGTGTTACTATTCTATGCTACGATGGGTTGTAATCTATTGGTTATATGCACACATGATGTGGTTCTGGAAATTCCGCGATTCAACACCACTGGAAATTCCGCGATTCAACACCATGATCTATGAAATGCCAATCCATATGCACACATGATGTGTATTTTACCAAATGTACCTGGATCTCCACACGAAATACAGAGTTTAGTATGAGTACAACCGACCCAATTGTAGCTCGATCATGTGTTTTCTTAGCCCATGTTTTGTGATTTTTATTAACACTCACTCTATGATTAAATGATATTCAGAATTGAAGCGTTATAGTGATAAGTGAGGATTTTGACTACTTATTAGTACCATTTTACTTTTGTTTTAGTCCAAAAGTATTAATTTGTGTTCCCGAAACTAATGAAAATATGTAAATCATAGGAATGTTGGAAGTTTGATCTCCAATGATGGAATCTGACTCAAAAAAGAGTATTACAAAGCACAAGGCAAGAAGGGGCGCGGAACGTAAGAAGTGCGGTCCGCAGAAGGATTTATGGGGCCGCAAAAGGATTTCTGCGGTCGCAGAAGAAAGTGCAGACCGCATAATTCCATCTGCGGCAGCAGATCAAGTACAAAAGCCCAGTAGAGTTTTAGCCAATGTGCGGACCGCACATGAATTGTACGGCCGCAGAACAAGGTCTGCACTAACAAGCGATTCAAAGTTCATAGAGTGTGCAAAAGACCAAGACCTGAAGCCTTGATGAAGTGCGGACCGCACAAGAATTGTGCGGCCACAGAAGATGCTTTGCGGCCATAATCCAGAATTGTGCGGCTGCAGAATTCAAGACCTGCTAGCTGAAGAAATATGCGGACCATACATGGAATTGTGCGGCCACAGAACCTCCTGAGAGGAATTTTCGTCAGCAAATTTGGGCCACTATACATAGACGAGTTTCATATTTTTAGGTCAAGTTGCGAAGTTTGAGCAGTTGTAACTGTTACATTTTGCCATTTTAGTAATTTTGTGATTGTTTTAGGTCTTAAACATCATATTTTACCATTTTAATCTTGGATTATGAGTTTAATTTGCATTTCTTTTTTATTTTCTTCAATTCTCACTATGAGTAGTTAGATTCTTACTAGGGGTGTGACCCAACCTTAGTGTGTAAACTTTATGGGTACTTAATTTAATGCTTGCTTATGATTGGGTATTGATTATTTAGCTTAGTTTATGCTTTAATTTTAGAATTAATGGCTACAAACATTAATTTATGTTTTTTTGACTTGATCTCTACTTGAGAAAGAGGGACCTAGTCTAGGATACCTTGGCAAACAAAGAATTGGGCTAATTCAGGGTTTAATTAGCCTAATTAAAAGGTTCAAACTAGAGATAGTGAGGACCCAACTTGAACTCATATCAACTATTTTGTTTGATAACCATTTGGAATTGAGAAAGCCAAATTGGGCAAAATCACTCTTTGACCGAGAGGTATTGAGTGGGTAACGTAGAGTTGAGAGCTATAATACACCCCAATCAACAAAACAAGTATTAACGTATTTAACCCATTAGGCGAACACCTAGGTTATGGTCAGATCCCTAGGCTTTTTAATTATCTGGAAAAACACCAAAGACACTAATTCATTTCTAGTTCTTTTCTTAGCTTATAATTGCTAAAGTAAAATTAGAGTTAGAAATCAAAACCTGTTGTTTGGAAGCATAATTTAGTTATTCCATTCGTTTTCGTCTAGTGTATACTCCTAACACCTGTTGTAACTCCTTGTGAAAATTGACTCCGACCCTTGTTAGGTACTATTTTTCCAACGACCGTTTCTACTCACTATTGAGTGCGGATTGGACGTGGATCATACATCATTTTCAGGAGCTGAATTATATGGACACAAAGTAAGTTACAGTTTATGGCCTTTTCATTGACACTAATGGCCATGTGAGGCCTAAGAGATATTATTTATTGTTTATGGACCTGTGTGGCATATGATACGTTTATGGCTGTTTGATAGGTATGTGTTAGTCCTATTTACAGAGAAGACTCTATCAAAATTTTCGCAAAATCCATAAGAAGTAAAAGTTATAGGGTAGATACTGGCCGAATTTATATAGACAAGTTACTAATTTAGAAGATTCAAACCAAGCTCTTTCTTGGATTTAATCATAAACTTTATTGTATAATGAATATTGAATTCTATTATGGACTGCTTGGAAATTATTGAGGAGACAATGAGTTTGAGGTATGTTAAGGCTTACTCTTCCTCTCATGGCATGATCTATATGAACGAAACGTAAACGAAATGCTACGCCATAACGACTTCACTCTTAGTAGCTAGAAACCAACATATTAATTCATGATCAAATAGTATTGTCTCTAGGAAGTCTATTCTTATGATTTGTAAGTTCTATAGAGACATTTAACAATAACAAGTCCAGTCTCATAACGTTGTTCGGAGGTGTAACGACCTTACGTCACTCTGATAAGTTTATAATATCTCTATATGGATCTTGCACATGCATATATATATATATTATGAGTCCATGTGTGGCTCCAGTGGCGTTATAAATGCACATATATGGCACGACAACACTATAGATGCACCATGGATTAGATGGATATTATGATGATGATGATGATGATGATGATGATCACAAAGGCTTGGCGACCTTATATGCGCATATGTATATTATATGATAATGGTGCTATATGCGCGTATATACTATATTCATGCATATCATGGCCCACAGTGGAAATACAAAGCCAAGTTTGAGTTTCATATCCCTCTATTACATTGATATCTCTCTTTATGTTGTTTTATTCCTTACAAACTCGGTACTTTATTCGTATTGGCATCCTTTTTTTCCCGGGGATGCTGTTTTTCATGCCCATAGGTCCCGATAGACAGGTTATTGGTCCTTCCAGTAGGGTACCAGCTTAGCAAAAGTTGTTGTTGCACTCCACTTGCTCCGAAATTTCCTTTTGAGTCAGTATACTTATTAACATATGTTTATAAGAATGGACGGGCCCTGTCCCGACCTTATAATATCTATATACTCCTTAGAGGCTTGTAGACAGATGTCATGTGTATAGATGTTTTGTTCGGCCTTCTAGACCCGTATATCTCATGTATATTATTTTGGGGTTATCCTTTGTCGAGTATTCTTTATATTATATTAAGGTTATCTCATGATGGCTCTTCTGGCCCATTTACGCATGATAGTATGGTTAAGGATACATTACGTTCGTACTTGGAAAGTAAGGCCCAAGTGCCCGTCGCGACCCTATGGTTTGGGTCGTGATAGGCAAGTAGCAACGAAACAGATAAATATGTATAACATGTTCTTCAGTAGAAAAATAAATACGAACTCATTAAATATCGATTACTATCTCGAATGGGGATATATGCGACTAATGTCAGCGGTAAATGCCAAATATCGAGTCAAGACGCTCATGTACGCACTGACTCTTTATTGAAGATAATACGTACGGTTCTGCCAAGGTGAACGGATCGATCCCATAAGAGTGATTTTACAATATCCTGTCGAGTCAAACGGCCCGATCCCATAAGAATGGTGTTATAATAATCCTCTCAAGGCGAACGGCCCGATCTCATAAGAGTGATGTTGCAACAATCCTTCCAAGACAAATGACCCAATCCCATAGAGTGGTGTTACATAATCATGTCGAGGAGAATCGTCCGATCCCATAAGAGTATTGTTACATATTCCTGCCAAGGTGAACGGCTTGATCCCATAAGATTAGTGTTGAGGCGATAAGCCCGATCCCATAAGAATATTACTGAGCTGTTTCATAAGAGTATTGCTGAGGCAATCATCCCGATCCCATAAGAATATTATAACATTCGACGGGTCAATATCCCAACTCGCAAATATACTTACGAGTTGAATAATCATGAAACTTTTGAACAAATGAGTACGAAATTGGAGTAAATACGTAAGAGAATGTATGATTTCCGCGGCTAATCAAGTAGCATGCCAAGTCTCTAAAAGGTAAAGCTCGATAATCTACACAAGTCTAGTCTCAGGCTAAAACATGAATTAAAATATTTAAATAGGCAAGATTAACTCAAGTAGTACAATTAAAGCCTAGTATTAATCTAAGTCTATCCGGACGTGTCAAAATCTAGAATACGCACGGATGCTCATCACCTCGTATGTACGTAGCTCCCATAACAGATAACATATAGTAAATAGAATATCTATGGGGATAAGTTCCCTCTTACAAGGTTGGGATAGAGACTACCTCACTATGATATCCTATGCCAGCTCTAACATCTCTCTAGCACCTCAAATCAATGTCGAACAATCCAAAACTAGCCAAAGAACATGCAAACCAATCAAAACTTACTCAAGAATCCATAATTTATCAGTTAGAAATAATTTCCAACCCCGTACGAAAAGTCAGCCCTGGCCCACGCGCCCTGATTCCGAAAATTATCGAAGATTAATATTACCCATAGTGCCAATAACTCAAATATATAATTTGTTATCTAATCCAAGTCCAATTTTGTGGTCAAAATTAAAAAATACTATTTCTAGGTTTTCTTCCATAAACCCATATTTTATACCTCCACACCATGAAATATGAGCCTAAATTAATACATATTCATGCAATTTAATCAAAAGTGGGTTAGAAACACTTACCTTCAATAGGTGGGTGAAATGGCCTTCTAAAATTGCCCAAATATCGACTCCAAATGAGATAAAATGAGCCAAGTCCCGAAATTCCACTTATAAGTCTGCCCAAGTACTGTTTTTCGCGATCATGACAGGTCTCTCGCAATCGTGATGACCAAAGGAAATCAGCCAAAACAATCACTACGTGATCGCGACTGAAGACCCGCGATCACAAAAGCCAAGAAGTCCAGCTCCTTCGCAAATGCTGCATCACCTTTGCGAAGCGCGAAGGCTAAAGTCTCCCCAGCCAGCTCCAGTTACACTTCGAGAATGTGAAGCCTCTCATGCGAACGCGACCACCCCTCAGCCCAAGCCTACGCGAACCTGAGGCCTTATCCACGAACGCTAAGGCTAAGCTTCGCCTGCCTCCAGACCATTACAAACGCGGTCCCTCATACGCGAATGTGATGCACCAGCCCACTTCCTTTCACGAACGCGAGATCCCAACCGCAAACACGTATAGTAGAAAACCCCCAGTGTCAAATTACCCTCCATGATCGCGATACTAGCTCAACGAGTGAATAAATCAATGTTACCAGGAAAACCAGCAATGCAAAAGCACACAGAAATTGTCCGAAAATACCTGAATCTCACCTGAGCCCCTCAGACCCCGTCTAATCACACCAATAAGTCCATATACATTGTGAAACTTATCCAAAGGCTCAAAACACCAAAATTAACATCAAAATCAAGATTCGAAGACCAAAATCCTTCTCCTAACTTTCAAACCTTCAAACTTCGTCGAACACATCAAAATAACACTTAGACATCCGGATTACGACCAAACTTCACACATAAGTTTTGATAACTAAATGAACCTATATAAGGTCCCGGAACACCAACCGGAGCCCAAAAACACCAAAGTCGACTTCAAGTCAAACTTAGCAAATTCTAAAACCTTCAAAAATGCTAACTTACAATAATAAGCGATGATTCTCCCTCGGGCCACCCAAAACTTAACTCGAACATACGTCCAAGTCCAAAATCACCATACAAACCTATAAGAACCTTCAAATCTCAATTCCGAGGTTGTTTACTCAAAAGTCAAACCTTGGTCAACTCTTCCAAGTTAAAGCTTCCAATTTGAGAAAAGCTTCCAATTTAAGAATCATTCTTCCAAATCAATCTGGAACCTCTCGAACATCAAAACCAACCATACTCGCAAATCATAACGCATCATATGAAGCTACTCAAAGTATCAAACCGCTGAACGAAATGCTAAAGCTCAAAATAACCAGTCTGGTCATTACAGTTAATGACTTGCCAGAAACCTCGTTGGGATATATGTGTGAGACTGGCTTTTGGATATTGGATTGCCTACGACATCTTGTTCGTGCTCATCTTTCTTTAATGAATTATGTGTATTGTCCTCTTTTATGTTATGTTATGAATGTTTTCATACTTGGTTTCTTGTTCGATGTTTAGATATGAATTATTATGATGGATCGGGTTGTAACCGTAATATTATTATGATAGGACCGGATTGCTCGCCGCAACAATATGTCCATGAGGATTGGGTTGCTACCGCAATAGTTTTGTATTTAAATTGGGTTGGTGCCCCAAAATATATGTTATGTATTTTTCTGTTTGACTTGTGATAATGTCCTCCGTTGTTGGTTATGCTTTGTTGTTCCCGGATATCATTTTTTCTTCGTTGATTTGAGTTGTTGAGAAAGGTCTTAGTTGTTTTATTTGAAAAATATGGTTATTACTACTTCTATTGAATCCTTTTACTATTATCCGCCTTTAATCTTGTTATTATTATTGTTATTTCTCTTACTAGTTTTATTGCTTATTAAATGTATAGGTATATATGGTAAGTGTCTTATCATAGCCTCATCACTATCTCGTCAAAGTTAGGCTCGATACTTACTGAATACATTGGGTCGGTTGTATTCATACTACACTTCCACACTTCTTGTGCAAATTCAGGCGCGGGTCCTAGCGGTATTCAGTGGGGTACATAGCTTGGACTTCAGGGAGACTCGAGGTAGTGGTGCACACTCGTTCACAGGCTTTGGAGTCACATTCATTCTCTTTACTATTGTTTCTTGTATCGAACAGTATAATATTTTATTTTAGACTTTTTATTTAGTACTCTTAGTCGCTTATATACTCAATGACACCAGCCGTGGGAGGTTCTTAGATGATTGTATTGGTTTAAACTAGTTATGTAATTTATGATCCAACTTAAGCTTCTAAACTAAGAACCAATTGATCCAAATCATTCCAAAACCTCCCCGAATGAAACCAACCACCCCCGCAAGTCATGAAACCACAAATGCACATAAGGGAATCTTCAAATGGGGAAACGGGGCTCAAATACACAAAACAACTGGTCGGATTGTTATATGCTCTCCCTCCTAAATAAACGTTGGTCCTTGATCGTGTATAGAGATATACCTGAAGTGCCAAAAAGATGGGGATAACGGCTCCGCATATCATTTTTGGTCTCCCAAGTCGCCTCCTCGACTGGTTGAACTCTTTACTGAACCTTCATCGATGCAATGGTCTTCGACCTCAACTTCCGAACTTGCCCGTCCAAAATAGCTACCAGTTCTTCAACATAGGTTAAATTCTTGTCCAATTGCACTGAGCTAAAATCTAACACATATGACGGATCATCATAATACATCCGGGGTATGGAAACATGGACACCGGGTGAACTCCCGATAAGTTAGGTGGCAAAGCAAGTATGCAGGCCACCCCACCCACTCTCTCAAGAATCTCAAACAAAAGGACCAATACACTGAGGGATCAACTTGACCTTCTTCTCGAACCTCATCACACCCTTCATGGGTGAAAATCTTAACAGGACCCTCTCACCCACCATGAATGCCAGATCACGAGCCCTCTGATCAGCATAACTCTTCTGCCTGGACTGTGCTGTACTAAGCCGATCATAAATCAACTTCACCTTCTCCAAGGCATCTCGAACCAAATCAGTGCCCAACAGCCCAGCCTCCCTAGGCTTAAACCAACCAACCGGAGAATGACATCGCCTCCCATATAAGGCCTCGTACGGAGCAATCTGGATGCTCAACTAATAATTGTTGTTGTAGGAGAACTCTGCTAGCGATAGAAATTGATCCCATAATCCCCCAAAATCAATAACACAGGCACATAACATGTCCTACAAATCTGAATGGTGCGCTCGGACTTCCCGTCTGTCTGCAAAAAAAATGCCATACTCAGCTCGACCTGTGTACCCAACTCACACTAAACGGCTCTACAAAAATTCTATGTGAACTGCATGCCTTAATCTGAGATAATAGACATTGGCACACCATGAAGGCGAACAATCTCACGAAGATAAATCCAAGCTAGCTGCTCTAAAGAGTAGGTAGCCATGACTAGAATAAAGTGTGCAGACTTAGTGAGTTTGTCCACAATGACCAAACTGCATTGAATCTCCTCAAGTTCCGTGGAAGTCCAACTACAAAATCCAACGCTCCCACTTCCACTCCGGAATATCAAGCTTTTAAAACAAACTGCCCGGTTTCTAATGCTCGTACTTCACCTACTGACAGTTCAAACACCGAGCTACATACTCCCCAATATATTTCTTCATTCTTCTCCACCAGTATTGCTGCTTCAAATGATGATACATCTTCGCGGCGCCCATATTAATGGAATATCGCGAGCTATGAGCCTCTTCAAGAATCGGCTCTCATAACCCATCAATATTGGTCACACAAATACAAACCCAAAGCCTTAACACCCCATAATCACCAATAGTAACCTCCTTGTAATTACCAAGCTACACCATGTCCTTAAGTACAAGCAAGTTGGGATCATCATACTGACGCGCCTTGATGCGCTCAAATAAAGAAGTCCGTGAAACCACGCAAGCAAGAACTCGGATAGGCTTCAAAACATCTAACCTCACAAACTGGTTGGCCATAGCCTAAACATCAAACGATAATGGTCTCAACCTAATTGGAATAAAAGCAAGATTCCCTATGCTCTCAGCCTTCCTACTCAAAGCATCGGCCACCACATTGGCCTTCCTGGGAAGATAAACAATGGTGATTTCATAGTCCTTTAGTAACTCTAACCACCTCATGTGCCTCAAGTTCATATCATTTGGCTTGAATAAGTGTTGTAGACTCCTGTGATCTGTGTGCACCTCACAAGACATGCCTTAGAGATAGTGCCTCCAAATCTTGAGCGCAGCAAAGGTTGCCAACTCTAAATCGTGCACTAGGTAGTTCTTCTCATGGAGATTCAACTGACGCGAGGCATAAGCAATCACTCTACCCTCCTGCAACAACACACATCGAATGCCTATCCGTGAAGCATCAAAACACTATGTATAAGAAACCAATGCTGAAGGCAACACCAGAACTGGAGCTTTAGTCAAAGTAATCTTGCGCTTCTGAAAGCTCTCCTCACACTCGTCTGACCACCCGAATGGATCACCCTTCAGGGTTAATCTAGTCAAAGGAGCTACAATGGATGAAAAACCATTCACGAAATGGCGATAATACCCAGCCAAGCCTAGAAAACTCTGGATCTCAGTAGCGGTAGGAGGCCTGGGTCAACTCTGAACTACCTCAATCTTCTTCGGTTCCACCTTAATCCCCTCACTAGATACCACATGGCCCAAGAATTCCACCACATCAAGCCAAAACTCGCTTTTGGAGAATTTAGCATATAGCGTCTTCTCTCTAAACGTCTGGAGCATGATCCTCAAGTGTTGCTCATGATCCTCCCGACTACGAGAATACACCAAATATTATCAATGAACACGATGACGAAGGAATTAAGATATGGCTGGAACACGTTGTTCATCAAGTGCATGAAAGCTGCTGGCCATTGGTCAACCCAAAAGACATCACCAAAAACTCATAGTGACAATAACGAGTCTTGAAAGCCGTCTTCGGAATATCTAAAGCCCAAATCTTCAACTAATGGTACCCGATCTCAAGTCAATCTTCCAAAATACCCTAGCACCCTAAAAATGATCGAACAAATTATCAATACGCGGTAGTGGGTACTTATTCTTTACTATAACCTTATTCAGCTACTTGTGGTCAATACACGTCCTCATAGAGTCGTCTTTCTTCTTCACAAATAGATCTGGAGTACCCCAAGGTGAGATACTCGGTCTGATGAAACCCTTATCAAGAAACTGCTGAAGTTTTTCCTTTAATTCCTTCAACTCCACTGTTGCCATGCGATACGGTGGAATAAATATAGGCTGAGTGCCCTGCATCAAGTCAATACCAAAATCAATATTTATATAGGGTGGCATACCTGGTAGGTTTGTTGGAAACACGTCTGGAAACTCTCTCACTACCGGAACTGACTCAACGGTAGGAGTATCAGCACTAACATCCCTCACAAAGGCTAAGTATGCCAAGCAACCCTTCTCAACTATCCTCTATGCCTTCAGGAAAGACACCACCCTACTAGGAACATGACCCAATGTACCCCTCCACTCCAACCTCGACAACCCCGGCATAGCCAATGTCATGGTCTTAGCATGACAATCCAGAATTGCATGATATGGTGACTACTAATCCGTGTCCAAAATCACGTCAAAATCTACCATATTGAGTAACGGAAGGTCAACACTAGTCTCACAACCCCCGATAGTGACCATACACGAACAATAGACACGATCTATCACAATAAAATCCCCCACATGTATAGACACATAAACAGGAGTACTCAAAGAATCACGAGATATATCCAAATATGAAGCAAAATAGGATGACACATAAGTGGAACCCGGATCAAATAAATCTAACGCATCTCTATGACAGACCGGAACAATACCTGTGATGATAGCATCTGACGCAACAGTGTCAGTCCTACGAGGGAAAGCATAACAACGGTTCTGGCCTCCACCTCTATGATATCATCTGCCCGCCTGTCCTCCAGCTTCAACTGGTGGTGCAGGTGGAGTAGTAACTGGAGCAGCAACCATAGCCTGAGTACCCTGCGGAGGTCCACTCCTCCGTAGCCAGGGACAATCCCTCACCATATGCCTAGTATCACCATACTCGAAACAAATCTTCTGCGGGCGTGGCTGCTGGTACTGAGTCTAACCCGGACAGTTAGAATAACCGTTGTAGGCACCCTGTGCAGAAGGTGCACTAGAGGGTGGCTATCTGAAATGAGTACTCTACCATGACGAACTGAACTGCAGAACGGTTACCACCAAACCCTCCAAAATCTTGAGGCCTCTTGGCCTCTATATCCCCTATCTCCTGGTCACGGATATGCTCCAACCTACTAGAACGAAGTATCAGTCTCCAACTCCGGTGTCATCCCAAATCTGATTCCATAATCGATTCCCTCAATAAAACTGCAGACCCTCCTCTAACAGTGGAAACCAAAGCAGGTGCATGACGAGATAACTCGCTAAATCTCATAGCATACTCAGACACAATCATATTC
This sequence comes from Nicotiana otophora, assembly GCA_000715115.1. Taxonomy (NCBI): domain Eukaryota; kingdom Viridiplantae; phylum Streptophyta; class Magnoliopsida; order Solanales; family Solanaceae; genus Nicotiana; species Nicotiana otophora. Next base: position 95,475 of record AWOL01S0009319.1, on the reverse strand, counting down.
CCCCGGTGCAACTGCTCGAACTCGGTGCGCAATGTATCCCTGAGGGTCTGTCGAACGAACTCCCTAAAATATATATCAGGGAACTGAGCCCAAGTGAGTGACGCTGCACCAGCTGGCCTACTCTCCAATAAGTCTGCCACCATCTATATGCTAACCACGTCAGATGGAAAGTAGTAAGGTTGACCCCGCTTACCTTTACTATGCCCATAGTACAGAACATATGGTGGCGCCGGTATAGAAAACCTTGCGCATAATCAGAAGCTACGCCACTGAAAGTAAGAGAAAAGTACTTCTTCAACCTTTCTAACCTCTTCTTCTCCTCATCTGACGCCACTGGCTTGACCTCAGGCTAAACCGCAATCATAGGTTGCATCGGTATAACGCCCAGATCCTTATCGACATGCGCCCGCTGCTCTGGAGTACAGGCGACGGGAGTTTGAGATTCTCTCCCAGCCTGAGAAGTAGCTAGTGCAATTGAGATCAATACCATCTGAACCAAGGTACCAAACATGCTCAGAAAGTACGCTACAGTCTCCTGAAGTCCAGGGGTAGGAACAAGCGCCTCGGGTGCTTACTCCCCAATTAGAGCTACTAATGGATCCTGAGTCGTGACCCTAGCATGGCCCCTAGCTTCAGCACATGCTCTGCCTCTGCCTCTGCCTCTGCCTCTGCATATGCCATGGCCTTTAGCAACACCAGCACCGGGGGAAACATCGTTAGTAACTGAAGCTCGTACCCTCACCATCTGTGAGAGAATAGAAAGATAAAGGCTCAATTTATGAAATCAATAAATTCGTACGATAAGGAATTAAATAAGTCAAATTTCCTAATAGTTTCGTAGCCTCTCGAAGATAAGTATATACGTCTCCGTATTGATCTACAAGACTCTACTAAACATGCTTATGACTCGTAGAACCTATGAACATAGAACTTTGATACCAACTTGTCATGACCCAAAATCCCACCTTCAATATCGTGATGGCACCAAGTCTCTAAGACTAGGTAAGCCTATCACACAACAACATTGAGCAAGATATAACAACCTAATATTAAATAAGACTAAGAAAATGCCCAAATCATAGCCAATATGGTAATACAACAATCACAATCTCAAAACCCGGTAATACGAAGTCATAAGCTCTACTGAGAATACACTAGAAATCTCAGAATAGAATATTGTTTTGGAATACAAATAGCAGTATTAAGGAAAAATGATAGAAGGTGACTTTGAGTCCTACAAGTGGAACGGCAGGTATACCTTGAAGTCTCCACAACAACTCAAAATAAGCTCACTAACGACCAGCACGCTCATAGGTACCTGGATCTGCACAAACAAAATATACAGAAACGTAATATGAGTACACCACAATCGGTACCCACTAAGTATCAAGACTAACCTCGGTGGAGTAGTGGCGAGGTTCAAGTTAAGACACTCACTAGACAATAACATGTGCAGAATATTAATATAAAACCAACAAGGGAAAGCATAACCAAATAAGTAGCAACAGAGGATAGGCATGTGATAACACGACAAATTAACCAAAACACATAAGACACAAAGTAAAATCATTTAAGGAAAACAATGACATATTCAAATCACCAAGTCATTCCAACACAAGATTTACAACAAGAATCACCCTGATGTACCACACATCCTAATCACAAATCATCCTTATAACGCCGCGTGAGCTTCACATTTAAAATATTTTTCCCTAAATAGCTTTACGCGCATAAGCCCCATTATCTCGTTGTGTGTGCATCACAGTGAAGTATTTTCTCTTACTTACAACATGTGTGTAAGCCCCCTTATCTCGCCGCATGCGCATCAATAACATCACCCTTATGATGTCGCATACGCATCTCATTCACAATACAACAATCAACCCGTACCACACGTGCATATGTACCACAATATCACCAAGAAACAATACCAATGCCACAACAACATATAGCCCACGCCTCAACAATAATGTGTACAAGAATCACAATAATGATACAAGGGTACGGGGAGTGAACAACAATAAGAGTGCTTCAAATAACAAACAATTCCAATTCAAGGCATATTAATAGCCTAAGGTCTAATCCGATCAATTACCACGCATACGCCCGTGTACACACTCGTCACCTCATGTAAATGTTGTTCACATAGCACAAATAATATAATTAGACCAAATTCTAAGTGGATATTTTTTCCACATAAAGTTAGGTAAGATACTTACCTCAATTCAGCCAAATCAATACTAAAAAATGGCTTTAACTTTAAAAATCACCTATGCTTGGTTCAAATCTAGCCAAAAATGACTTAATAACAATGCAAGAGAAACCAATTTCAATTAATAAAGTTAGGATCTTTACACAGTTCCCCAAAAGTCAACAAAAGTGAACTCCTAGCTTGCCCAGTCAAAACCCGAGACGAAGGGTAGATATAGACTACTCATAACCCCACGAGTCCATATATATATTTGGTTTTCAAATCCGAGTCCAATTCAACAATCAAATCTCAAAATTTTATTTTTCAAAATATAGTCAAATATTCTCATAATTGCTCTTCAAATCTCAGGATCTAGATGTTAAAATTCATAAATAATCAAGTTACATAATCATAATTGAGTCGAAATCACTTACCTAATAGCTTTGTATGAAAATCTCCTCCTAAAATCGTCTCCCACCGAGTCTTGGGCTGAAAAATGTGATCAATGAGACTAAGTCCCGAAATCCCAATCATTTATTCAGTTGTGGTTGTCGCAAATGCGACACAGGGATCACAAAAGCGAACCCTGTCAACCCAAGGTGATGTCGCAATTGCAACCTAGGCTTCGCATTTGCAATGCAGCCTCTTCGCAAAAGCGACCATGTGATTGCAAATGCAACTTGTCCAAGCCTTGTGCTATCTTTGCAAATGCGATCAAGTTGTCGCATTTGCGACACCTGACATCCCTTGCGTCCTTCGCAATTGCGAATTGGTGTTCGCAATTGCGATAACTGTAGCACCAACACACCAGCAGAACTGAAACTCCTTCAAACCACTCTGAAACGCGTCTGAAACTCATCCGAGCCCACGGGGCTCCACACCAAATATCCACACAAGTCTAAAAATATCATACAAACTCGCTCGCGCACTCGAGACACCAAAATAACATTCAGAACCACGAATTGGACACCAAACACATAGAATTCACAATAAAACTCAAGAATCGCCAAAATCACAACCAAGCGTGTGATTCCTACTAAACCAACTCGGAATAACGCCTAAATTTGCAGAAAAAATCAATGACAAAACGGACTTATTCCAAGTCCCGAAACCAAAATCCGAACCCGATAGTCATAAAGTTAACCTATGGTCAAACTTAGAAAATTTCTAAACTTTCAAATGTCTAACTTTCAGCAAAAAGAGCCAATTCAACCTAGGAACCTCCGAATCCAACTCCAAGCATACGCCTAAGTCCAAAATCACCATACAAACCTATTGGAACCATTAAAACAGCGTTCCGGGGCCGGTTTAACAAAAGTCAAACCTTGGTCAACATTTCCAACTTAAGCTTCCAAACCAAGAACCAATAGATCTAAATCATTCCAAAACCTTCCCGAAACGAAACCAACCATCACCGCAAGTCATGAAACCACAAATGCACATAGGGGAAGCTTCAAATGGGGAGCGGGACTCAAATACACACAGCGACCGATCGGGTCGTTATATTTGGTCATCTGGTTCTACGGGTTAAACAGTACATACATGCATAGCCTGCTAAATTCTACGTCACATGGATATTATGCTAGGGTCAGTATAAACTTTTACTCAATTCTCAATCGACAAGCATCAACAGTTGGGAATAAGTTCAACTAAGAAATAATTTTTTGGTTTTAGTTGAAACATTCTAAAAAAACCAGGATGTTTTGATAATTGCAACAAACTTACTGCCAACTCCATTATTGTGTTTCAGAAAGTTGAAATATGGGCAGACATATGATATCATAAAATTATTGTGTTTCACAAAGTTGAAATATGTCGAGGTAATACCTTAAAACTTTCGATATGACAGCTTTTTGAGTTTTGTACACTTTGCTGTTAGCCCACACTGATCTAATATGTATGTATGCATCTGTAATTTCATTCACATGGGAGTGAAATCTCAAATTCTTTAAGAGCTATAGTATATTACAATCTTATTAACTTCCATAATAAACTGAAAGACAAAAAAATAAGAATGTGATGGCGGTGGTTGGGTGAAGGAGAGTGGTGGGGGCAGGGGCGGATCAATTTTTTTAAAAAAAAATAATAATAAAAAAAATAAAAAAAATAAATAAATATATATATATATATATATATATATATATATATATATATTTATCTTTGACTAAAGTCTATATTTTTAGCATTTTGAGATGTAAAACTATTAAAAAAAATTATAATCAATTTCTTTTAATCATTAGAGCTTATGCGCCACAAGCAGAACTGGATGAGGAGGTTAAAAGGCATTTCTGGGATGGGTTGGATGAGATTGTGCATAGTATTTTGCCTGCTGAGAGGCTACTTATAGGAGGGGATTTTAATGGTCATATTGGGTCAACTGATGGTGGCTATGGCGAGGTGCATGGCAGATTCGGCTTTGGGGATAGAAACGAAGGAGGAACTTCGTTGTTAGATTTTTGCTAAAGCATTTGAGCTGGTGATTGCGAACTCTAGTTTTACGAAGAGGGAGGAGCATTTGATTACGTTTCAAAGTACGGTGGCAAAGACTTAAATTGACTACCTCCTCCTTAGAAGGTGTGATAGAGGGTTGTGTAAGGATTGCAAGGTTATCACGGGGAAGACCCTCGCGACGCAGCATAGGCTCATGTTGACGGACGTCGGTATCATGATAAAAAGGAAGAATAGGTTTATTCCAGGTCGACCGAGGATCAGGTGGGGAGCCTTGACTAAGGATAAAGCTTAGGAGTTAGGGGGGAGGTTATCAGCTATGGCAGCCTGGAGGAGTAGTGGGGACACGAGCGCTATGTGGACGACGATGACAAACTGTATAAGGGAGGTAGCAAGAGAGGTATTATAGGTATCGAAGGGTTACTCTGCGGGTACAAGGTGACTGGTGGTGGAATTAAGTGGTCCAAGGTAAAGTCTAAAGTGAAAGCGAAGAAGGCGGCGTACCTGAAGTTAGTAGGGAGATCAGGCGAGGAGGAGATGAGAGCGAACAGAGAGAGGTATAAGGTAGCTAGGATGGAGGCGAAGTTGGTAGTCACAGAGGCTAAGACTTCACTGCTTGGTCATCTGTACGAGGAACTGCGTGACAAAGGTGGGGATAAGAAGTTGTTCCGGTTGGCCAAGGCGAGAGAGAGGAAGGATCGGGATCTGGACCAAGTAAGGTGCATCAGAGACGAGGACGGTAGAGTATTTATGGGAGAAGCACAGATTAAGCGGAGATGAAAGACCTACTTTCATAAACTTCTGAATAAAGAGGGGGACATGGATATTGTGCTAGGTGAATTGGGTCATTTCGAGAGTCACTAAGATTTGGGTATTGTAGATGCATTAAAGTTGAGGAGGTCGTGGGGCTATGCGAAAGATGAGTAGGAGCAGAGCATCCGGGCCAAATGAAATTCCGGTAGAATTTGGAGGAGTGTGGGTAAAGTAGGCTTGCAGGATATTTATGGGTTCGGGTTGCACGCCGCACCAGGCTTTATTGATTCATGCCATGATTGGCTTATATTATTGCTTGGGAAGGATCCTCCTCTCCAGAGTCTAACTTACCAGCAGTGAGCGCAGGTACCTACTAAGCGCGAGTGCAGAGTGCGAGTGCCGAGTGATTGAGAGGAATGAGTGACTGTGAGAACTGAGTGATTGTGAGGACTGAGTGACTGGGAGGACTGAGTGAATTGATATTCTGATAGTATGCATATGGTTTTATCACTGCGTTGCATTACAGTTGACATGCATACATGGCATGAAAGCATTGAGATACATTTCCTCATGCGGTACGGGATTGTGACATTCATGACTTCACATACACATTGACATGTAGGCATAGATATGTACTTTCCTCATGCCATATGATAATGAAACCTGTTGTTGAATGTTTTTGGGAAAAATCACAGTTTTCATATTTACTCATATTTTGGTGATTTCGGTGAAAGATTTGGATTTTACTATTATAGTTGAAAAATATGCCTATTTTCCGGAACTGTAAACGAGTTGAGCATTATATCTTTGAGTTATTACTTGTACTACTTTAGTTATATTGTTATGAGTTGTTCCTGACGGTTGGTGTTGGACTCTAACCTTTGTCTAAGCTCATCATTACTTTCAACCTAAGGTTAGGTTTGTTACTTATTGAGTACATGAGGTCAGTTGTACTCATATTACACTTCTGCACCTTGCGTGCAGATTTTAGATGTTGATGTTGCTGTGTATGGCGAGAACTGGCATAGAAGATATACATGCATTCCGGTCATAGCTGCCTCGTGTTCTTGGTAGCTTTAGAATTATTAATATGTTCATGTATATTTCAAACATATGATGTATTTGTTTCATACCAGCTTTATAAACTCTAAATCTTAGAAGCTCATGATTTATACTACCAGTCCTTAGGAATTCTTTGTATAGAAGTTTAGTTATATTATCATTACATTTATCAGTAAATCTCATTGAATCGGATTATTGTTAATTGGCTTACCTAGCAGGTTGGGGTTGGGTGTCATCATGGCTAGTTGGATTTTGGGTCGTGACAAGTTGATATCAGTGCTCTAGGTTTATAGGTTCTACGAGTCATGAGCAAGTGTTTAGTATAGTCTTGTAGATCGGTATGATGGCATCCATACCTATCTTCGAGAGGCTACAGGGCATTTAGGATAAACTTCCCATCTTTCTTTCCTTATCGTGCAACATTGATTCATCTTGAAGCGTATCTCTTTGAATTCCTTCCACTCACTCGTATGCGCATGTGAGCGCTTAGTATCAGTTGTACATCGACAGCTTGTGGAATTCCATGGATGAGGTGCTAGATGTGTCTTCTATGTTTTGGTGATGAGCCAGTCTAGAGGACTTGAGGTCGGGTTTGGACCGCAACTTAGGCTCGGTAGTTTCAGTTATGTGAGCATGTGCTTTTGGACTTCTATGTCTAGTGGTGTCTCTATGAGTGAAACCGGTGGCTTGGTGAGTGGTTGGATGGCTATATGATGAGTAGGATGGGACTACGGGAAATGTTCAGGTGGTTTGAATGTGCTGAGAAGCGTTTTCTTGAAATGTAAAAAGGACTATTGGGTGTTTGATTTATGTCTTGATGTGACGTATAGTCTCGAGTTATGAGTGTGTTGGAGGATATCTCATGCTATTTAATTGTGGAACGAATTAGATTCTTATGTCTTGTTGATAAGTTGAGACTCAGGAAGATTAAGTAATTGCGTAGTAATTGTGGCTGTGAAAGGGTAAGGAAGGATGCCAATTTGACGCTAAGAAGATGTGTTATCTCCTGCGGGGTGGTCTACGGAGGTGTGATCCTTATGATGTTGGTAGAGGCTTTTTTTTTCTACCAGTGGGTTATAGGTGTTGCGATATGAGTTTGGATCGGTTGAGAAAGTTGACCTGATTGTCACGAGGTTGAATGCGGGATTAGCGGTAATTTGAGGTATTTTATGGGTTGTGTTGCAGGAGCTTATAAAGGATTTAGTTGAATCTCACTACAGGATTATGGCAGTAATAAAGTATAGGCATTGTGAGTTATCGAGTGTTTTGATCTACGGATTTGAACCAAGTGAGGGAGTCTGTTATTGACGATTTGGTTACATGGTTACGTGTTATATTGGTTTCGATTTGAGGCATACTTGTGGATCCGTTATGACTTGCAGATGCTATTTTTGAGGATGACTTAACCAAGAAAATTTCGGGATGCATGGTGAACTACACATTATGGATATATAGTAATCTTGGAATGATTCGGGTTTGTTGTTCTTGGTAGATGTGATGTACTAAGAAAAGGGATTCACTCGGTTGCTTAGAGGTGTAGATTACTTCTTTGGGTGTTATTGAGCGAATGGGGCACAGGTCGTTCGACCCGTTTGGGGCGGTGCAATTGAGATTTGAGCAGAGTGGATGACTCTCGAGAAGGTTCTAATGGATTCAAGATTTACATGTAGCTATTGAGAATTTTGGATTCATATATGGCTAGAATCTGAGAATTGCATTGGATAGTGTCGAGACTCGTGGTATTTCTATATCATTATGGATTCCCCATTTCAATATAAGGAAGGTGAAGGAAACGGCTTTAGATTCATAGAATGTCTCTTCAGAGTGGGTGTCTCGATTGTGGTACTTTTGGGGTGCTTAAGAGGGAATACAATGACTTATGGGCCTTAGGGTGGTGCGGTTTTATGCTAGGATTTCTTGTGGTGAGCTTTGGGTAAGGATCGTGGTGTTCTGGAAAGGACAAGTGTTAACTTGAGGGTAATTCGGAAGGAACTCGGAGAAATAGGTCAGCTTGGTAGTAGGTTGGATCAGCACGGTAATGGATATGATTGGTTCTTTGGGTACTTATGATATGGTGAGGCTCTACATGTGTTTTGGTGGCAATACTCTTGGGTTTGGCGACCTGTGTGGCTTGGTTGAGTTAGAGAGATTCAGTTCTGATGTCTTGGTTATGTGCAGTGGGTTTCGAAGAGTTCTCTATGGTTTCTACCACGGTTTGAGATGGATATTTCCTACTAGCGTGAGAAGCATGTTGTGTATTGTGATTTTCTTTTGGATGGGATCAAATTGAAGGTTTATGACTGATCGGGTATATATCCTAATGGTAACTCATAGTTGATTATGAGATTCTCGTACTTTTTATATGACGGCATGATAGAGTGCGTCCTGTGGGATTGAGATTTGCATGTACAAGGTGACGGTTCAATTTTGGAGGGAAGGTCATGAATTTTGAACAATATGGACAGTTTCAGATGTTTAGTGAATGCTATAACTACTTGGTATGGCCTGAGAAAGTTTCTCATTTCAGATGGTGCACTGTGTTTTGACCTACAAATGCTTCATTCGTATTGTGGTACTCGCCTGGTTGATAGATTGTTGGTGTTAAAATTTTTCTTTATGGCACGGAATAATTATAGAATTATTTCTCATGGAGATGATTATGTATGAGATATATGTTAGTCATTTGAGTGGTGGAGTTGGTACTAGCTATGGTGATTCATGTGTTCTATGGATTTGGAGATTGGGAGTTCTCAGAAGCAAATTATTTCGTGGTTGCGGACTGTGAAGATGTGGCCAAAGTTAGCTAGATGATGGTACGTGCTATAGTTAGGTCATTGTAGACTTTTGGAGGGTTATTTATTTATCTAGGGATGACTGAAGCTGACTTGGGGGTCAATTGGTAGGCTCAATGAGAATGTGTATTCTACACCCGGTCGGAATTATTGACTCAGCACCATTATTACTAAAAGGAGTGTCATTCGGTTAGAGTTGAGTTTGTTCGTGTTCTGATATGTTCTATGTGTTACTCTTTTATGCTACGAGGGGTGGTGATTTGTTGGTTACAAGCACACCTATGCGGTTCTGTTTGGGCCTTCTAGAAGGATTTGAGCGAGATAGTTATTGGGGTGTTGAATGGTTAATTCCACCTTGGTTATGCTCTCTCCGGGCTGTGGTATATTGTGCTATTTGCTTCTCCATGGTTATGGTCATACACTTCGTGTTTTTGATGTCGCATTGCGCGTAGTTATTGATTTTGAGCATGGTGACTTGAGGTATTTCATCTGGGTCGGTGTTTGGATGGGTTACGTATTACAGCGAGGCTATGTTGTGATATGATCCTTAGTGTTAGATTCGTGTGTCTTGTTTCTACTATGTATGATGGTTTCATAGCATTGCGATTGTAGTGGTGCTTGTTGAGCTTGCGGGGCGGTTCTCTCATTTGAGTCATTTTTCAGTTTTGGGTGCAATTGAATTGTTACATATTGGTACACGGATTGCGCAGTTTGTGGCTTAAGGTTGTATTGGTATGGCAGGTCAGTAGAATGGTTGTATTTGATGAGATGGGGTCATTGGACCTAGCATGGATGCTATTGGATTTGATTACGGTAGGTATGAAGGAATAATATCGGAAGGCAACTTAGGATTTGGCTTTAGTTGTTATCGGATGAGAGAGGGCTCCATGAGTTATTGATATGATGAGTGATTATGAGTTTCTGTATGTTTCTTTCATCATCGGTAGTGTACAAAGGTTGTGAACGAGGTTTTACTTCATATGAGGTTTATTATCGGTATTGGGTTTATTTTTAGCAACTATTGTGGTCAGAAGTTATTGTTGTGAGCATCTGAGATATAAGGTATACCCTGTGATTGCATCTTGGGCTATGGTTATAGCTTGATACAACTTGTTCAGACTTATACAGTGTGTAGATACGAGACTCGGGTCTTATAGTAAATTCCCGATGTTGGAAATTGGATTCTGAGGTTTACAGACTAAGGTTGAAGTAATGATCTTTAGTTATGTTGTGTTTTCAGGCCTATATGGAATAGAGTGATGTGGGATCACCTCCGATTATGTGCACGGTAAGGTTACACGGCGATTTGATGGCTTGGGAACGACTCTTGGCACGTTCGAGGACAAACGTATATTTAAGTGAGGGCGGATGTAACGACCCGACCAGTTATTTTGAGCATTTTCACGTCGCTCGGTGGTTTGAGGGTATGAGTAGCTCCGTATGATGTATTATGATTTGTGTGTATCGTCGGCTTTGGTTTTCATGTGTTTCGGAATTAGTTTGGAAGAATGAATTTCATGTTTGAAGCTTTAAGTTGGAAGGGTTGACCAAGTTTGACTTTTTAGTACTTGACCTCAGTTCGGAGTTTTGATAGTTCTGTTAGGTCCGGATGGTAATTTTGGACTTGGGCATATGCTCGGATTTGCATTTGGATATTTCTAGAAGGTTTCGACGTTAATTGGCGAAAGTTAGAAATTTGAAAGTTTAGAATATTTATAAGTTTGATCCAGAGTTGACTTTGATGATATCGGGTTCGGATTGTGGTTCTGAGAATTGGAATAGCTTCGTTATGTTATTTGGGACTTGTGTGATAAATTTGAGTTCCTTCCGAGTTGATTTGATATGTTTCGGTACGAGTTTTGGAAGTTGAAAGATTCAAAGTTTATTATGTTTGATTTGAGGTGCAATTCATTGTTTCGATATTGTTATGGGTGAATTGAGGTCTCGAGTAGGTCCATGTTATGTTATGGGACTTGTTGGAATATTTGGACGGGGTCCCGAGGAGATCGGGTGAGTTTCGGACGAGTTTCGGATTATTTCTATGTTCTTTGGCACTGCTAATTTATGGTGTTTCAGGCCTTATTCGCGATCGCGAAGATTAGGTCACAATCGCATAGTGTATTATGGGAGCTGGCCTTTTTCCTTCTTCGTATCTGCGACTGTTCTAGCGCGTTCGCATACCTTTGGAGGCTTGAGCATCGCGTTCGCATTGGTCAGCCCGCGCTCGCGTAGAGTTGAGTTGAGTTGAGTTGAGAAGCTGGGGGCTAGAGATTTTCTTCTTCGCGTTCGCATTGATCTTTTCGCGATCGCGTAGTACAGTGCATATGGTCATCTTGTTCGCATGTGATGTTTGCGAACGCGTAGGGTATCTTTGGAGGCTGTTGAGTTTGTTCTTCGCGATCGCGAAAAATGTCCCGCGATCGCGTAGGGTATTTTTGTCCAGTGATTATAAGTACTCTATTTTCAGCGATTTTGCACATTTTAGGTGACGGGTGTGTGGGCGTGCACCGTGTGAATTATGACTCGATTGATTCTGTGGTATTGTGTAATGACCTAATCTTGTTTCTATCAATAAAAATTCTGTATGCTAGAGTAATTGAGTTGTGATACATGTTAGAAACCATGTTTATGATATATGCTTATCCCTTTGGGACCCACTGAGGTCATTTCTACTATTGAGTTATTTGCTTAAATTGCAATTACATACTCATTCATTGCATATCATATCTCAGTCTCTGATATCATTTGTCTCACAACATATTATCATTGTTTGGGCCGATTGTCATTAGATTTGTGAGGCCGAGAGACTGGAGAGATTGATGACTAAGTGAGGTCGATGGCCCGATTGTGAGGATGTTTATGGGATCGGGCTGCACGCCGCAACAGGCTTTATTGATTCATGCCATGATTAACTTATATTAGCGCTTGGGAAAGATCCTCCCCACCGGAGTCTGACTTACCAGCAATAAGCGCAGGTACCTACTGAGCGCGAGTGCCGAGTGCGAGTGTCGGGCGCGAGTGCCGAGTGATTGGGAGGACTGAGTAACTATGACGACTGAGTGACTGTGACGACTGAGTGACAGGGAGGACTGAGTGACTGGGAGGACTGAGTGAATTGATACTCCGAGAGTATCCATATGATTTTATCATTGCATTGCATTACAATTGACATGCATACATGGCATGTAGATATTGAGATGCATTTCCTCATGCGGTACAGTATTGTGACATTCATGACTTCACATACACATTAACATGTAGGCATAGAGATGTACCTTTCTCATGCCATCTGATAATGAAACATCTTGCGTGTTGTTGAAAGTTTTTGGAAAAAATCACAGTTTTTAGATTTACTCATATTTTGGTAATTTCGGTGAAAGATTTGGGCTTTACTGTTATACTGGAAAAGCATGTCTAGTTTCCGGAACTGTGAACGAGCTGAGTATTATATCTTTGAGTTATTACTTGTACTACTTTAGTTATATTATTATGAGTTGTTCCTGGCTGTTGGTGTTGGACACTGACCTTTGTCCAAACTCGTCACTACTTTCAACCTAAGGTTAGGTTTGTTACGTATTGAGTACATGGGATTGGTGTTAGTCATACTACACTTTTGCACCTTGCGTGCAGATTTTGGATGCTGATGTTGTTGTGTATGGCGGGAGGTGGCATAGACGATATACCTGCATTCCGGTCAGAGCTGCCTCTTATTCTTGGTAGCTTTAGAACTATTAATCTATTCATGTATATTTCAAACAGATGATGTATTCATTTCATACCAGCTTTGTAAATTCTAAATCGTAGAACATCATAATTTGTATTATCAGTCCTTAGGAATTGTTTGTATAGATGTTCAGTTATATTATCATTACATTTATTAGTAAATCTCATTGAATCGGATTGTTGTTAATTGGCTTACCTAGCGGGTTGGAATTAGGTGTTATCACGACTAGTTGAATTTTGGGTCGTGACTGTGGGAAGGGGTAAAATGGAGTTGGGCACGTGAGGCAGGAGCGGCAAGCACTATAGTGACCTAAAGCCAAAATTTATTTGGAAGCGTAAAATTTATTAAATAAAAACCCCCTTTTCCCCAAAAATATTATTGTTCTAACCTTCTGAGATACAAAGTTGTTAATAATTCTTTTATTATCGATTTCTTCTACTAATTCTTTTCCGAATGATAATATAGCTAACTTTTAATATTTCTTGAGAATTGTTGATCTTATGTAAGATTTTGTCAATTTTACTTTTAAAAAACGTATTTCTGTTGAGGCAACGGTTACAAGAACTTTTAATATTATTTTATAAAAAATATAAGCATTTGAAAAAAAATCAAATCTTTTTTGATTGAATATGTCGATTACATCATTATTTTCTACTTGTACTATTTTTCTTATACTTTTAAGTCAGAAAATAAGTATAAAACATCAATATCATAGTGACTATTATATTTTAAATACATTCAAGGTTAAGACAATATTTTTTAAATTCTTGTCTTCTAATGATTAAATTTTGACCACTAAAACTTTTGTACTTTTAAACTCCCGGAGAAGGAAAGTGAGAAAAAAATAAATGAACAAGCATGAATTTATGAGAGAAGGGAAAACAAAGATTGTGACTTGGACAAATATGGAAGAGAGTGTATAAATTTATAACTATTTATATATCCCATAATAATTATTTTAATATTGATAGTTTATTCACAAATATAACAAAATTATCTTCCCTTTTATATGAAACTAGTGGATTTGCCGCGCTTCGCGCGGTTATAAAAGACATTAGTGACTCTTTTTTATAAACAATACATATTTGGGTTAATTTATGCATTAGTCCAAAACTTTGGTTTAGTTAGAAGTTAGAACATATACTTCTATATAATTTATACCTCTGAAGTATTTTAAGATTTATCTATATATGAAAATTTTTAAAAAGTATTAAAATAAAATTAAAAAATTCAATTTAATACTCCTTGAACTTACGGAAAATTCATCATCTTAAGACTACTAGTGAAACAAAGAAATGAAGTATTATTGATCGTACATTAGAAGATCAGATTTATATAAATGCCGTACAAACTTTCGAATTAGCATCATAGAATCGTTCCGAAAGACTAACGTCGACAGAATAAAAAATTTGGTATTGCAGTCTTGTTTATATGAAGGAGTAGCTTTATTATGTTATCTAATTCCTAAGCATCAACAATTTAATTACCTCCCTGATAAGAATTTACCCAACACGCGTTGTTGCATCTATTGGTTTGATTAAAAACTCAAGTTCCTACCATTTACCCTTTGTTTGTTTTTATAACACCCTTTGCAGTTGGAATGTTATTTAATGTATTATGCTGCCATTTAAAATATTCTTTGATGATTCACACATTATTGAGTAACTTCAGCATTAAAGATAAGAACACACGAGTTAATTAAGGAATAAAAATCATCAAGTATCACATCACATTCAAAATAAAATAAAAATAACCAGTTAAAAATAGACCAAAAATAAATAACGGCATCAAAACTACAGTAATTGAGTTTGTTAAATTAATTTAGTAAAAAATTGATAACCGTGTAACAGATAATCATGAACTGCACTAATTCTTAAAAGATAGTCCTATCATGTTACAAATAGACTTTAAAGAAGAGAAGGAACCAAACTTAGTTTTGTGTAAATCCTACTGCTAAGATACATTCGACTACGTAGAAGACATTTATGACCTTGCAAAGCTCCATTTGCGCTGAACCTCCATCTCTGTTTCCATATCAAAGGGTAAGCACGACTCAGGCTCCCTCATTGCCAGGCTTACCTAGTTTTTTTATATGTATAAATAATATGATCTTCTATCTTCTTTCCATAAGGAATAGACGAATGTTGGTTTCGTTCAATAATTAGCAAACTGAATTCTGCCAAAGATGTCATTGTTGAAAGATTTTGGTACATCACAAACACTAATTATTAGACCATGATATACCTCATAGAATAAACGTAACATCTAGAAAACTAACCACAAGCCAACTAACTATAGTTGATCCTTAGAGATTATGTGATTTCTAGCTATTCTCATACTCAACCCCTTTAGCAAAGGGGTTCCCACACAATTGATGCCTGTTGAATTTGACAAGATTAATGTGAATTAATGTGAACATTTGAAGCCTCATTTTAGGAAGAAACTGGTAGATGCATTTTTCATGCATTTACATTGCATGTTCACACTTAATATGATGCCATGCATGACATTATTAAGGCCATTTCCCATTCTATAAATAGCAAGGGTTTTGTTCATTTGAAAACATCTCACTTGCCTTCTTATCTCCCAAGGCATTTGAATCTTCTTTCTTTCTTGTAGTATTTCACTTGTATTTTTTGAAGTGAAATAAATTTGAGTTGATTGTGTCTGAGGACTAGGCAAAAATCAAATTTTGCCGAACCTCGTTAATTTCTGGTGTTCATTTTATTATTGTCTCATTTACTATTTATTAGCTACCTTTAGATATAGTAGTTGTGATTTAATCACTCTATATATATTCGACTTCCGCAACAATTGGTATCAGAGCCAAGATTCTATCTTAGTATGCTTTGTGGTTGCAGCATAATCTGAACTTCCACATCAAAAAAGAATTACTTTGACATTTTATACTGTCAGCAAACAAATAGGATTTGTAGCAAAAATGGGAGATAATAAAAATGAAGATTCCACATCGGGTGTCAGTAATACGTCGTTGGCATCTTCGCTTATGACAAGAATTATGTCAAATGCGAAATTTGCAGTTGAAATTTTTGACGGGTCACGACATTTCGAAATGTGACAAGCTGAGGTTCTTGATGTCCTTTTTCAACAAGGGCTAGATATTGCCATAGAAGAAAATAAACCAGACAATATCGGAGAAGGAGATTGGAAGATTATCAACCGCGTTTCTTGTGGTACCATTCGATCTTACCTCGCAAGAGAACAGAAGTATCCATAAACAAAAGAAACTTCTGCAAGTAAATTGTGGAATGCATTGGAGGATAAATTCTTGAAGAAAAACAGTCAAAATAAACTTTACATGAAAAAAAGACTGTTGCCCTTCATATATGTTCCTAGTACTACAATGAATGATCACATCACCAGCTTTAATAAGTTGGCGACAGATTTGCAGAATATGGACGTGACCTTTAGTGATGGAGATATGGCCTTAATGTTATTAAGTTCACTTCCCGATGAGTACGAGCACCTCGAAACTACTCTACTTCATGGGAATGATGAAGTGTCTCTCAAGGAAGTTTGTTCTGCCTTGTATAGTTATGAACAAAGAAAGAGAGAAAAACAAAAGAGTGGAGAAGGAGAAGCACTGATCGTGAGAGGTCGTTCTCAAAATCATATGAGAACGAAGAAAGGAAGATCCAAGTCAAGATCCATACCCAGCAAAGATAAGTGCGCCTTTTGCCGAGAAAAGGGGCACTGGAAGAAAGACTGTCCAAAGTTAAAAAAATAAGGCCAAACCTAACAATGGTAAGGTTGTCATGGATTCAAACGTAGCTGATTGTGACGACTCTGATTTCTCACTAGTTACAACTGAGCCATTCAAACCATCTGACATATGGCTGATTGATTCAGCTTGTAGCTATCATATGTGTCCCAACAAGGACTGGTTCGTTGATTTTCAAGAAAGAGAATGTGGAGTTATTCACACCGCAAATAACAATCTTCTTACCGCATATGGTATTGGTTCAATCCTATTAAGGAACCATGATGGATTGATCAGAACATTAACAGATGTTCGATACGTACCGGAATTGAAGAAAAATCTCATTTTTGTAGGAGCCCTAGAGTCAAAGGGGCTCAAAGTCGCTGCAGAAAATGGGGTAATGAGAATATACTCTGGTGCACTAGTGGTAATGAAGGAAATTCGGTGAAATAATAACATGTACCACTATCACGGTAGTACAGTTATTGGGACAGCAACAGTGGCATCCAGTGATGACAAGGAGGCAAAAGCAACCAAGCTATGGCACATGCGCTTGGGACATGTTGGAGGAAAATCCTTGAAAATTTTATCAGATCAAGGATTATTAAAAAGAGTAAAGACTTGCAATTTGGAGTTTTGTGAGCATTGTGTCAAGGGGAAACAGACAAGGTTAAATTTGGAACAGCAATCCATAATACTAAAGGTATTTTGGATTATGTTCACTCTGATGTTTGGGGTTCTTCCAAAACACCTTCATTAGGTGAAAAACACTATTTTGTAACATTTATTGATGACTTTTCCCGAAGAGTGTGGGTGTATACTATGGAAACCAAAGATGAGGTACTGGGAATTTTTCTCAAATGGAAGGCGATGATAGAGACTCAAACAGGCAGAAAGATAAAGTGTCTCCGCACAGATAATGGTGGAGAATACAAAATTGATCTTTACAATAAGATTTGTGAAGATGATGGGATTTTGAGACATTTCACCGTCAGAAATACACCACAACAGAATGGAGTGGCAGAACGCATGAACCGGACTTTGCTGGAGAAGGTTCGGTGTATGTTGTCCAATGCTGACTTGGGCAAAGAATTTTGGGCTGAGGCAATAACATATGCATGCCACCTCATTAATCGTCTACCATCTGCCGCTATTGGTGGCAAGACACCATTTGGAAAATAGTATGGAAAACCTTCTGAAGATTATAATGTTTTGCATGTGTTTGGCTCAATTGCATACTATCATGTGAAAGAGTCAAAATTGGATCTGAGGGCAAAGAAAACTATATTTATGGGGATTACTTCTGGAGTCAAAGGATACCGATTATGGTGTCCAGAGACAAGAAAAATTATATTCAGCAGAGATGTTACCTTTGATGAATCTGCCATAACAGATAAGGTGACAGTTGAAGATGTCAAACAAACTGATGATACTTCAAAGCAGGTGGAGTTTGAGGGAAAATTAATTTTTCCAACACAGGGAGAAAATGAGGAAACAATAGAAGATTTTCCCCTGGAAGAAGAGTCAATGGAATGGGAGATTCCAACTCAGGAACCCCAACAACTTGAATCAATAGCAACCAGCAAGCCAAAAAGAACAATAAAGAAACATATTCGTCTCATAGAGACGGTGGCTTGTGCAGCCTCAATTGTAGCTGATGGTTTTCCTACCACTTATAAAGACGCAGTCCAAAGTTCAGAAGAAGATAAGTGGAAGATTTCCATGAATGAAGAAATGCAGTCCCTTCATCAAAATTGCACATGAAAATTGGCCAATCTCCCGACGGGCAAGAAAGCAATTAGGTGCAAATGGGTATTTGCAAAGAAATAAGGATTTCGTAACCAAGAAGATGTTCGCTACAAAGCAAGATTGGTGGCCAAAGGGTACGCTCAAAAGGAGGGAATTGATTACAATGAGGTGTTTTCTCCGGTCGTGAAACACTCCTCCATTAGAGTTTTGTTGGCTTTGGTAGCACAGTTGAATTTGGAACTAGTTCAGTTAGATGTAAAAACTGCATTTTTACATGGAGACTTGGAAGAGGAAATCTATATGACTCAGCCAGAAGTATTCAAAGTTGTTGAAAAGGAAAATATGGTGTGCAAACTTGAAAAATCGTTGTACGGATTGAAACAATCTTCTAGACAATGGTACAAACGATTTGACAAGTTTATGTTGCGGCAGAAGTACAGAAGAAGCAAATACGATCATTGTGTGTATTTGTGCAAGCTTGAAGATGGATCCTTCATATATCTTCTCCTATACGTTGATGATATGTTGATAGCTTCCAAAAGTCAAGAGGAAATTGAGAAGTCGAAGATTCAACTAAAGAAAGGAGTTTGAGATGAAGGAATTGGGTGAGGCAAAGAAAATTCTTGGCATGGAGATAAAAGAGATAGACATTCAAAGAAACTATATCTATCTCAGAAAGAATACTTAAACAGAGTAATAGATCGATTTGGCATGAGTGAGAACACGAAGTCGGTTAGCACTTCTCTTGCTCCTCACTTTAAGCTTAGTGCTGCTATGTCGCCGAAGAATGAAGTTGAACGAGAGTACATGTCAAGAGTGCCATATGCGAATGCCGTTGGTAGCTTGATGTATGTAATGATTTGCACAAGACCTGATATTTCACATGCTATCGGAGTTGTAAGCAGGTATATGCATGATCTAGGAAAGGAGCATTGGCAAGCTGTGAAATGGATTCTACGGTATATTTGTAATACTGTAGATGTTAGATTGATTTTTGAGCAGGAAGATAGTATCTGGTTGGATATTGTGACTCGGATTATGCGGGTGATTTGGACAAGCGTAGATCAACTACTGGTTATGTTTTCACTTTTGTAAATGCACTAGTTAGTTGGAAGTCTACTTTGCAGTCAACGGTTGCTTTGTCTACTACTGAGGCAGAGTACATGGCAATTACAGAGGTTGTAAATGAGGCAATTTGGCTTCAAGAGTTGCTTAGAGATCTTGGTATTGGTCAAGAAAGCATCACACTATTTTGTGATAGTCAGAGTGCTATCCAATTAGCAAAGAACCAAGTTTATCATACAAGGACAAAGCACATTGATGTTCGATATCACTTTGTACGAGATATTATAGAAGATGGTGGAGTCATGGTGCGGAAAATTAGGACTACGGACAACCCTGCTGATATGCTAACAAAAGTAGTGACTGCGATCAAGTTTCAACATTGTTTGAACTTGATCGACATTGTTGAAATTTGAAGATTGAAGTTGAAGACACACTCAAAATTTATCAGTGAGAGAAAATTGAAAAAGTGGAATCTTGCCAAGGGGGAGATTTGTTGAATTTGACAAGATTAATGTGAATTAATGTGAACATTGAAAGCCTCCTTTTAGGAAAAAATTGGTAGATGCATTTTTCGTACATTTACATTGCATGTTCACACTTAATATGATGTCATGCATGACATTATTAAGGCTTTCTATAAATAGCAAGGGTTTTGTTCATTTGAAAACATCTCTCACTTGCATTCTTATCTCCTAAGGCATTTGAATCTTCTTTCTCTCTTGTAGTATTTCACTTGTATTTTTTTGAGTGAAATAAATTTGAGTTGATTGTGTCCGAGAACTAGGCAAAAATCAAATTTTGCCGAACCTCGTTAATTTCTGGTGTTCATTTTATTATTGTCTCATTTACTATTTATTAGCTACCTTTAGATATAGTAGTTGTGATTTAATCTCTCTGTATATTATGCTTCCACAACACTGCCAACTTCATTTGTTCTAGTATTTTAGCCTCTAAATGTGGTCATTTAAAGTGTTGAAAGCTAAAATGTCAAGTTGAGAAGAATGACAACTACTCTAGATTGAGCGGCTATGTAATAAACTTGAGAATGAAAATAACTCAGAGAAAAAGAATAGATGTTTGATTCTCTACTTCTCTTTGGGCGACGCAATTATGCAAAAGTTTGTTGCCTGGAGGTAGAAAAATAACTATGACTTCAATTTCACATAATACTAACAAATAGTGATTCAATTTCACGGAATATTCTATAAATGACTGATTAGCAAACTATGGAAGGAGTAAAATATAACATTGAGGCAATCATGATCCAAATTGAATATACAGCAAGGTTATTCACATACTCATATGGAAAAAGAAAAGCAAGAAAATTGGAGCTGAAGCATTAACGTTATGTAAGTATGAAATCTTGATTGGTGAAAAACAAAGGAAATTTTAACTATTTCAATACCTAGAATAGTAGAGATTGTCTTCAAGGCGTTACGCTTGTCGGTGACATCTTAGGACTCCAAGTTCAAGATAAATTTTAATTTTCAACAGAACAAATTGAAAAAATCCCAAAAAATCAAATTTTCGCGAAATAAAAGGTAAAACACAGTAGGAACAATCAAACATAGCATGACTGCTCATATAACAGATCTAAATATCTATTAGTACTAATCAAATGAAAAAGTTATCAACCACCATAAAGTTTATGTTGAAAAAGAATGTTGGAGATAATGGAAACTAAAAAGTCCAATACCCAAAAAGAATCAAAAGCAACAATTATAGATTTTGTGAAATATTCCAGAAGTTGAATAACAAAAGACAATCTTAAATATTAAAATTGGGAATAGATAACAATAGATATACCTTCATCTTGCAGGTAGAGGAAACAAACTAAGCATGAAAGAGAATAACTATGTTCCAAAATCACAAAGAAGAGATTTACCTTGAGAATGAGAGAAACAACTTCTTTGTGGCGATCTGAAAAAAAGAAGAGTACTAAAAACAGAGGATGAAGAGAAAGACAACTATGGTCAAATCTTGTATGATAAAAGATCAGAAGGCATCTCCAAATTTGTAGGAAAAGCAACTTGTTGCTTCAAATTTGCCAAATATTGATACTGCATCTTTTGCAAGAGTAAGTGCATGTAGTTTATATCATCGCACCATTGAGTGTTCTCTTCACAAGCTTCATTCTCTCAATTTTAAGAGCATCACAAATCAACTTTGTCCCCGCTAGATTGATATTGCCGCATTGTGGTGGGCACTTATAGTGGGTTGATTGAAAGCTAAGGTTAAAATGGGGTGTGAAAAGAAACTACTGATTTTGCAACTTTAATTGCCACCTTTATTTTAATAAGTTTCAACTGTTCCGATAGTTGTTAGATAGGCATTTCCGTTATCCCCCCTCTCCCCCGTCCCCGTATAAAAGCTGATCACCGTATAAGCTACTTTATACTTCATTTAAATGTCAAACCCCCCAAAATGACAGAAACAACATGATCTACGGAAGAGAAAGAACACTTTGATAAAAAGGCAAGAATATGAAAAATGTAAAAACAGATTTACTAAGCATTGCAATGTTGCTGCAAATAAATCATTTTTCTGATTATTAAAATGTTGCTTGTATGTTAAATGTATTAGTCGCTCGTAAATCAGAACATGAAAGAGTAGAGCAGGAAATAATAACAGGCAAATATAGTAATACAAATACACAAGAATTCGGTATAATCAAAAAAAAATATGAATTAACAGGAAGTTAAGAATCTAATAATCGAAACTCCATATGACTAAACTATAATGAACATTTAGAGACACTGTATAATTGAACGATCACAATTATTCAAGGCCGTTTGTTTCGTTTTTCTCCACACTATACAAGAGCGTAAAAGAATTACTGACCTGCATCTATTGAGTGGTTTGTCCTGCAGCCATGGAAAATGTATCTCTATAGGGTTTTTTGTCGAACACTTCATGGGCGCCACCGTAACATGCCCTGTTAAATTTAATTTTTTCACAGAATAAACTTAGTAAGCCCTTGGAATAAGCAACAGTTAACAATTTTGTGGAATATTCCAAGAGTTAGCAACAGCAACAACAAACCAAGAATATTCATTGAATAACAAAAAAACAATATATTGAAATATTGAAATTGGGAATAGATAATAATAGAGATACCTTCATCTTGCAGGTAGAACGCGGAGAAAATAAACTAAACATGAAAGAGAATAACTATGTTCCACAATCATAAAGAAGAGATTCACCTTGAGAATCGAGAGAAACAACTCCTCTGTGGCGATTGAGAAAACAGAACGAGTAATAAAACACAGAGGATTGAAGAGAAAGCAAGTATGGTAAGGTAATTAAGAGAGGGAGAGTGAGCGACTATTACGAAAGGCGTTTAAGGAGGGGTTTCTGCCTTTTGACACATGACTGTAACCGATGGAATTTATAAAAATACCGGATTGTTTATTTCTCAGTAGATAACTATTTTTTCTTCATTTAAAAAGACAAATCTCTAAGAAAAGAGTTAAATAGAAACCCTGGTATTTGAGAGATGCCACGTCGGAGTTAAAAGTACTCAATATTATTTTAAAGAAAACTTATAAATCTATTATTGCTAAAAACGGGGCCTCCTAAAATTGGGCCTAAAGCAAGTGTCATACTTGCTTCACTATGGATACTGGCGTGATGAGTCATTTATCTAGCCAAATATCATGTCATATGAAATGATGTTGTTCATGGTTGAAGCCGGAGAAGTATTTTTGCATCAATTTTATAATATCAAGAATAATTAGGGATAGAAAGTATAATAATTGAAGACATAAATAATCCTTTAAGCCGGGTAAAGCGATATTTTTGACCCTTTTTCCTTTTATATATGAAGCACGGGTTCAAAATTGTAATGTCTCGACACTGCTTCCCACGCCGCAACGACATTTGGATGCAATATAAATGACGTGGAGCATCTGGTATCAAATATTTCATTTAAGCATCTATAATCTTTTTCAGCACTATATGATTTTGGTTAAAATGCCGTAACTTTGCGTAGTAGAATTAGTCAATTACTCAAATGATCACTCAATTATCTCAAAGTATCTCCTAAAGTCACTTTTCTTTCGTTCGTAACAACAAAGTCACTAAATTATGTCTATTGCACTCGAAAAGTCACTCAATTAGATTTTCCAAATTTTGAATTGCTAAATACCTATTTTACCCTCTAAATTATAAACATTATATCTTCTTTTTATTTATTTTTTAAACTTTTTAATATTATGATTTTTTTCCCTTTTAATTTATATTATGGACTTACCTATAGAGTAAATAAATATTATTTATAAATTAAAAAAATAAAAAGTATTTAAGCATATATAATGCTGGAATAACAAAATAATGAGCATAGTAAAAAAATTAATTAAAATAATTTGTTAATAATAATAATTTTAGTATTAACAATAAAAATTCAAAGAAATATTCACATAATTCAAAATGAAAGAAAATAAAGATTGTAAAATATATATTCCGTGCACGTAATATAAAAATAATTATTTAAATAAAGATATTTTTATAATATACATTATATATTCTTAAACATTATGTTCAATTATATTATTATGTTTCTACCAATTTTTCGACGATACAAAGTTATGTCACCGGAAAGCAGGGGGACTATCTGTATAGGGTACAATATGCTATGTTAAGTTGTGCATGGAATATATATAATATAATTGAGCATAATTTTCAAGAATATATAATGTATATTATAAAATATCTTTATTTAAATAATTATTTTTATATTAATCGAATATATATTTTACAACCTTTATTTTCTTTCATTCTGAATTGTGTAAATAAATTTTTGATTTTTTGTTGTTAATACTAAAATTATTATTACGAACAAATTATTCTAATTAAATTTTTTACTATGCTCATTATTTTGTTATTCCAGCATTATAGATGCTTAAATACTTTTTATATTTTTAATTTATAAATAATATTTATTTATTATATAAGTAAGTCCATAATATAAATTAAAAAGGAAAAAATTATAATATTAAAAAGTTTTAAAAAAATAAAAAGAAGATAAATATTTATAATTTAGAGGGTAAAATAGGTATTTGGTAATTTAAAATTTGAAAAATCTAGTAGAGTGACCTTCTGAATGCAATAGGCATATTCAATGATTTTGTTGTGACAAACGAAAGAAAAATGACTTTAAGAGATAATTTGAGATAGTTGAGTGACCATTTGAGTAATTGACTATAGAAGAATTCAAATGACAAATGGTTTGAACCATCATAAACTAGATTCAGAGCTCTACAGTTTTCTCTCAAATAAGCTTAATCATATTCCTTATGTATTGGGAGATCTGATCTGTCAAAGTTGAGTCATATGTTTCTTGAAAAGAAATTGTTGCTTCAAACTCTACATTTCAATATCTTTTGCTTGATCTTCGTTACTTACCGTCATTTGACTTCAAAGTTATTATCTGTAACAATTACACACTCTTTGATATTTCATAATTTTCTGCTAACGTTTAAGTTTATAAGCTGCCCGCACATCACAAAATACAAAATACGGATAGAGTTGAATTTATACGTAATTCTAAGGATACGTGGTATAACTTGGTACAAATTGAAAAAATAACTGCAAAAAAATGAATACAAACCAAAATTGAATAGAGAGTGATTGATAAGACAAAACAGAATGAATCAATGTCAAAGCCCAAAAAAGATAATAGTTGCTAGATGCTATGTAAATCTCAACAAAATCTCAATGTGTGAATGAATGAAAAATCCTCCTTTGTACAGATGATACCCACTCTTCATATAGTGGGGGAATCCTATTTTCGATATAATTAAAAATATATAGTGGGATCCCATAATAGATTAATTAATTAGCTTTTCATTGATTCAAGTCGTGATTTCCGCCGAGATTCTCTCCCCAAATGCGGCTATAACGAAAAGTTCCTTGACTTGGTCTCCATCTTGGCCGGTTTCAGTATTGGTCAGTCTCTGGGTCTTGAGCTCGATCTTGACTTGGTCTCGATCTTGACTTGGTCTTGATCTTGGCCGGTCTTGGTATTGATCGGTCTCGGGATCGCGAACTCGATCTTGACTTGGTCTCGATCTTGGTCGGTCTTGGTATTGGTCGGTCTCAGGTCTCGAACTCGACAACCCAACTTTACATCACCGCTCGACATTATAATGACGAACCTCGGTCCATCATGCTCCAATTTTCAAGCTCTGACTAGATGAATACTGACGTCTGCAATGAGCCCGATTATGACGTATGGGACAAACGTCCCATCAGTACAGTTACCAAGGCATTAAATGCGTGTCAGTCGATGGTCGTCCACCGCCAATTTTGAACTGTCGTTGTGAAATCTATAAATAGCCCTCTTCTTCATTATTTCAAACTTTTATCTTTAAATCTTTTTCATTCCAATATACACAGTTCTTCGCCTTCTTCAAAGCTCCCTATTTCCAGGTTTTGGAATTTCTTTAGTTGTTTTTCTCAAAACACCAAATACTTTAATCTCCCTTCTTCTTTGTTCACAAAAATTTAGATGGACAAAACATCTAAAACCGTTCCCCAGAAAGAGGTTGCTTCCTCATCTCGGCCGACCGGCAAGAAGACAGTGGTGGAGCCACGCCTTGAAGAACTTGTTCCCGGGGTGTGTGTTATTGATTTCGATTTTAAAGTCGAGAAACCCTCATCCGTTGTTGGTCAATGCGAGCCGGTATCAAGATACATATGCTCGATACCAAAAAGTCTTCTTGATATGGTGAAAAAGGACTGCAATTGGGAAACACAAAGAGGTTGTGATACCGGCACCATATGAGGCTATCACTACCCACGTGGAAGAGTATCTGAGTGTTTACACTTATCCTTTCACGCTGGGTCCCCTCGATTCAGTCATCGTCGATATTTACAAGAAATACCAGGTGACCCTCGGTCAAATTCACCCTTCTTTTTGGAGGATTGTGATACTGCTTCGTTTCTTTGTGAGCAAAATCGACGGGCTGGGCCAGTTCGTTCGAGTGAAGACCTCAGACCTAATCCCGACTGAGAGTATGCCATTTCCCGAGAAATGGAATATGAAACGTAAGTATGATCCCGTTTTTAGTTTTTGTTATCTTTACTTGTTCATCTTTTCTTATCAATATTTTTCTTGATGCAGTCGTTGCTTGGATGCCGAGTGCGGTTCCCCACCTCAAAAAAGGTGTCAGGAGCATGGTTTTAACATCAACGTACGCCGAACGCGCGTGGCGCGATTTGTCAAAGGATCGGTGGGAGGCTCATACTCATAGTAAGCCTTCTTCTCGGTTTTACCAATTTTGCCTATCATTCAAGCATTTTTTCTCAAGTATGAGTTTATTTACTTTCTCCTTTTGTAGGTCTTGGAAAGGATGCGGTTATGAAACCCTTGCCCGGAGAGGAAGAGGCTTTACCGCCTATCTCGAAACCGGAGATTAAGAGAAAAAGGGCCTTGAACCCCGAGGGTCAAAAACCCAAGAAGAGGGCAGCCCGTAAACCCAAGGGGAACACAATCCCACTGATTATGGAGTCAGTCCAAAGACTAAGGGAAGAAGAAGAAAAAGAAGAAAGTGGTTCTTGGCTGGTGGCCCGTGCACGAACCGGCACCGATATTTAGAAAGCTTTGGAATCGGTGGGAGTTGATACTGCTCCGTCCAGGCTTGATGAGGTCGGGAAAGAGACTTCGACCCAAGTTCCCGAGCCGAGGGGTACCGAGGATGTTTTACCTCAGGGCAAGGAGACCGTCGAAGAGGCGATAGATGCCGGTGCATAAACCGAGCTTAAGGCTCCCCAAGATGCAGGCGAAACCCCAAAAGACCTACTCGGGGCAATAGAGATTAGGGACTCCTCGTTTCCTTCATTTTCCCAGTCGATGATACGCGATGCTCGGGCCGTGGAGGCCCATCACGGGGAAGGATCCCATGAAGAGGAAGACCCTTTCCGTGGTTATTTTGTCAGAGTAGAAGATGTCGCCGGTCTTGGTGACTCGGAGGCTCCAAAGAAGAGCTCGGGCGAGGCGGTAGTTTCTTTTCTTTTCAACGATGCTCAACAAGCCCTGAATTGGGTAAGTTCATTTTCTCTTTGTCAATTTTCATACTTGCATTTTTCTTTCCTTACATAATTCCTTCTTTCTATTTTTGTAGGCCTTTGTGCTTCATCGCGAGGTGTTTCTCCGATCCCGAGGGGAACTGAGCTGGTATGAAGCCGAAATCTGAGGATTTACAGATGAGAGAGAGATGCCTTCAAGCTTCTCAGTGAGCAGAGAGAAGGAGAAGTAAAAGTACTTCGGACTGAGCTAGAAGCAGCTCGGAAAGAACAAGTCGATTTTTTCTAGCAGTTAAAAAGAATCTTTGCATTTAATGACACTGACTCGGGTGTGATGGCTAACAGTTTGGTTCTATAGGTCCAGCAAAAGTTCGTTATGATCAGGCAACTTCGTGTTGAAGTGGACGCAGTGAAGGCGAAGGCCGAAGAGTGGAAAACGAATATGGACCATCTTGCCTCAGAAAAGGAGGTTTCCCGAACTCAACTGTCCTCAACTGAGATCCACCTCCGAAGCTTGGAAGAGGAAGCCTTGGTGCAAGCCAAGAAAATCGAGGAGTTCTAGTCTCGGTTGGGCTCAGCAACTTCTGATCGGGAGAGACTGGCCATAGAACTTTCAGCGGCCAAATCGGAGGTCGAAAAAGCCATGGCCAATGCTGATGCAATGGTGGTGGGTCTTTACCGGTCTGATGCTGAAGCTGCTAAGGTTCAAGCAAAGGAGGTTGTTGAGGCTGCTCAAGTTCGAGCAAACTGGGTTGCCGAGCACGCTAAATGCTAGTCTCGAAGGGATACTCTCGAGGAGATCCATGCTCGTGGCTTTGATCTTACGGCCGAGATCGAGAGAGCTAAGGAGCTTGAAGCCGAGGCCGGAGTGTTGGCCTTTCCTGATGATGATGATACCGGGAGTATGAGCAGATCTGAAAGTGAAGGAGGCCTCGAGGGCGAAGATGCTACTCCCGGAGATGACTAAGTCCTTTAGTATTTTTTGTGTTTCTTATAAGACTGTTTTGTTATATTGTATAGAAACTTGATCGGGCCATGCTACCTTTGTAAATGATTTTTGAAATATATGAAACGTTTTTTCCTTTTTACCTTGTGAAGTTGTATTCCAAGATCCGAGGTTTAAAGAATTCAATTGGAACCGAATTAGTATAGCCTGTAAACTTTATGGTCGAGTGAGTGCTTGCTCGAATTCGAAGTAAGGTATCCCTTAGGTTTTTTATTCGAGCGAGGACGGTCTCTCGAGCTCAAAACAGAAAATAGCCCTTAGGCTTTATGGTCGAGTGAGTGCTTGCTCGAACTCGAAGTAAAGTAACCCTTAGATTTTTAGTTAAGCGAGGACGGTCTCTCGAGCTCAAAGAAGAAAACAACCCTTAGGCTTTATGGTCGAGTGAGTGCTTGCTCGAACTCGAAGTAAAGTAACCCTTAGATTTTTAGTTAAGCGAGGACGGTCTCTCGAGCTCAAAGAAGAAAACAACCCTTAGGCTTTATGGTCGAGTGAGTGCTTGCTCGAACTCGAAGTAAAGTAACCCTTAGATTTTTAGTTAAGCGAGGACGGTCTCTCGAGCTCAAAGAAGAAAACAACCCTTAGGCTTTATGGTCGAGTGAGTGCTTGCTCGAACTCGAAGTAAAGTAACCCTTAGATTTTTAGTTAAGCGAGGACGGTCTCTCGAGCTCAAAGAAGAAAACAACCCTTAGGCTTTATGGTCGAGTGAGTGCTTGCTCGAACTCGAAGTAAAGTAACCCTTAGGTTTTTGTAAAAAGGATTGTTTATGGCTTTGTCCCCTTTCCGGCTTGAAATAGTTTCTTATTATTTGTATTTGGGAAACTTGTAATGCCTTAGCATGAAATAGGGAATTGTTCGATAGCTCGAACAATTTTGTACTCATTAGAGTTTTTGAGGCTTGATATTATTGAAGCCTTTTAAGATTTTTCTGGGGGGTAGCCTTTCTAACCGGTTTATGATTGATTTCAAAGGCCTGCTTTGTTACAAAATTCGGACGTCTATGATTCGTGTTAATTCGGTTGTAGCCTCTTTTAGTCTGGGGTTTGCATCTTGGGATTATTTTCTTCGGAGTTTATATAATTTATCTTGTTGATTCTTCGGTGGCAGTCCCCGATTTGTGGGGGTAATCATTCAAACTCTGGTCACGGTCGGCCCTTAAGCCTCTTTGCATAATAGATCGAGAATAGGAAGTAGAAGAACCTCTATGAGGTACGAGGTATCGGTAAAGAAGAAATTTCTCTTTATAAGTCATTATACATGCGTAGATGTTTTGTGCCAAGGCTCGAGCAAACTACGCAGGCTTGGTTCGATTGGCCATTTGGCCCTTAAAAATTTTTCCGATCGAGATCCTATTATCATGAAGTAACTTCCTTGCATTGAACTTGATATTCGAGGGCAATGCCCCCCAGTATTTAAGGTTGATTGTAAATAGGCCTCGGATACTGTTGAATTGTTCTAAGTTAGCACGATCAATGGTTACCTCATTAAAAACCTCGCCGGAAAACCCATTTGGGACAAAACCGGTCTAAGAAAAAAAGAGTGCAACGCGTGCTTTCAGATATAAAGTCTTCGTGTTGAAGAATCCATCCATGTTTCTGGTCGAACACCTGCAAGGGTTAGTTTCGAAATACAAATGAACATGGGAGGGTCGTACCTTAGCAGTAGTATCGTTTTAGGTGCGATACGTTCCATATGTTCGGTAGTCGTTTGCCGTTTATCATACCGAGCTTGTAGGATCCTTTTCCGACGATTTCGAGAACCTGATACGGTCCTTCCCAGTTCGGACCTAGTTTCCCTCTATTCAGATTTCTGGTGTTGAGGGTGACCTTTCTTAGCACCAAGTCCCCGGTTTTAAAATGTCGAAGATTGGTTCTTCGATTGTAGTACCTCTTGATCCGTTATTTTTGGGCGGCCAATCGGATGAGAGCGGCTTCTCATTTTTCGTCTAATAATTCTAGGCTCGTATTAAAGGTCTCATTATTCGACTCCTCTATTGCATACCGAAACGTGATACTAGGCTCTCTGACCGCGACCGGGATCAGAGCTTCGGTGCCATAAACCAACGAGAATGGTGTTGCTCCGGTACTGGATTTCGATGTTGTGCGGTATGCCCATAGGACCTCGGGTAGTGTTTATCTCCATTTTCCTTTGGCGTCAGTCAATTTCTTCTTAAGATTTTGGATGATGGTTTTGTTGGTCGATTCGGCTTGTCCGTTACCGCTGGGATGATAAGGTGTTGATAGGATCCTTTTGATCTTGTGATCCTCGAGAAATTTAGTTACTTTGCTGTCGATGACTTATTTTCCATTATCACATACAATCTCGGATGGCATCCCGAATCGACATATGATGTGGTCCCAAATGAATTTTATCACTTCATTTTCTTTGACTTTTTCGAAAGCCTGTGCTTCAACCTATTTAGAGAAATAATCAGTCATAAATAAAATAAATTGAGCCTTACCTGGGGCCGATGGGAGGGGGCCAACGATGTCAATTCCCTATTTCATGAAAGGCCATGGATATAGGACCGAGTGGAGTAGTTCCACGGGTTGATGAATCATGGGCACATGCCTTTGGCATTTGTCGCATTTTGGAAAGAACTCCCTTGCATCCTTGCCCATATCGGTCCAATAATACCCTACTCTGATTACTTTGTGGACCAGTGAATCGGTACCGGAATAATTTCCACAAGTGCCCTCGTGAATTTCCCGTATGATGTAATCGGTATCTCCCGGTCCCAAACATATTGCCAATGGTCCATCGAACCTCCTTCTAAACAGCGTTCCGTCTTCGGACAAGATGAATCGTGATGCCTTTGTGCGCAGAGCTCTCGATTCTTTTGGATCTGATGGAAGTTTCCCATTCTTAAAGTACTCTATGTATTTATTTCTCCAATACCAGATTAAACTTGTGGAGTTTATCTCGGCGCGACCTTCTTCGATTACCGATCTCATGAGTTGTACGACAGTCCCCGAGTTGAGTTCATCATCTTCGACCGATGAACCTAAGTTTGCAAGAGCGTCGGCCTCGTTATTCTGTTCTCGGGGTACATGTTGCAGGTTCCATTCCTTAAATCGATGTAGAGTCACTTGTAGTTTATCTAAATACCTCTGCATCCGATCTTCTCGGACTTCGAAAGTCCCGTTAACTTAGTTTACCACGAGGAGGGAATCACACTTAGCCTCTACGACTTCCTCTCCCAACCTTCTAGCTAGTTCGAGACCTGCAATCATGGCCTCATACTTGGCCTCATTATTAGTCAATTTAGTGGTTCTGATAAAATATCTAACTACATTACCTATGGGTGATTTTAGTACGATGCCTAGTCCGGATCCCTTCGCATTTGAGGCACCGTCCGTAAAGAGGGTCCAGACTCCCGAAGAGGTACCCGATTTTATAAGTAGTTCTTTTTCAATCTCGGATACGAAGGCCAGTGTAAAGTCATCCACGAAGTGTGCCACGATTTGAGATTTGATGGCGGTTCAGGGTTGATATTCAACATCGTACCCACTGATTTCTATGGACCATTTGGCCAATCGACCCGAAAACTCGGGTTTGTGTAAAATATTTCAAAGAGGATAAGTTGTTACAACACATATCAGATGACATTGGAAATATGGTTTTGGTTTCCTAGAGGCGCTTATTAAAGCAATCGCTAATTTTTCTAAGTGTGGATATCTAGTTTCGGCCTCGCCTAAGGTCTGGCTAACATAATAAATAGGGAATTGCGTACCTCGTTCTTCTCGAACCAGGACTCCACTTACCACTATCTCCGAGACAGCTAAGTACAGGTAAAGCTGCTCGTCCATTTTCGGGGTATGAAGCAGCGGAGGGCTTGATAAATACCGCTTTAGTTCCTCCAAAGCTGGCTGGCATTTTGGAGTCCATGCAAAGTTGCTCTTCTTCTTATGTAGTGAGAAACATCGGTGGCTCCTATCTGAGGATCTCGAAATGAATCGTCCTAGGGCGACTATCCGTCCCGTTAGCCTCTGCACGACCTTTACATTATCCACTACTGTGATATCTTTGATAGCTTTAATTTTATCGGGGTTGATCTCGATTCCCCGATTGGACACCATGAAGCCGAGAAACTTGCCCGAGCCCACTCCAAATGCATATTTTTTGGGGTTGAGCTTCATATTGTATTCCCTCAATATATCGAAAGTTTCCTGTAAATGTTTTAAATGGTCCTCTGCTCGCAGGGACTTTACTAGCGTATCAACAATATAAACATCCATTGATTTTCCTATTTGTTTTTCAAACATTCGGTTTACTAGGCGTTGATAAGTTGCACCAGTATTTTTTAGACCGAATGGTATTACGTTATAACAATAGGTACCATACTTAGTGATAAACGAGGTCTTTTTCTGGTCCTCCGGGTTCATCTATATCTGGTTATACCTAGAGTAGACATCGAGAAAATTGAGAGTCTTGTGACCGGTCGTGGCATCGATCATACGATCGATATTAGGCAAAGGAAAAGAATCCTTAGGGCATGCTTTATTCAGGCCTTTATAATCTATACACATTCTAAGTTTGTTTCCCTTCTTACGGACTACTACCATGTTTGCTATCCATTCGGGGTATTTTACTTCTCAAATGGATCCTATTTTAAGAAGTTTAGTTACATCGTCCTTGATGAATGCATGTTTGACCTCGGACTGGGGCCTTCTTTTTTGCTTTATCGGATGGAATTTTGGATCCAAGCTTAGTCTATGAGTGGTTATTTCCGGTGGGATCCCTGTCATGTCAATATGGGACCAAGCGAAATAGTTCATGTTAGCTATAAGAAATTGAATAAGCTTTTTCCTGAGCTCGGGATTTAACCCCGTGACTAGGTATACCTTTCGCTCGGGCAGATGTTCGATTAGCGTGATTTGCTCCAATTCTTCGATCGTTGATTTGGTAGCGTCAAAATCATCGGGGACCATGAAGGATCGAGGGATCCCATAATCATTAACTTCGTCAGTCTTCTGATTCTCTAATTGGGTCGAGGCTGACGTTTGTGATTGCTATTTGGTGTCCTATTTCTCCTTCGAATCTGATCCCTTTTTCGATGATAGTGATGATATCGGAATCACTTCATCGATGGCAAACATTTCCTTTGCGGTCGGTTGCTCCCCGTAGACCGTTTTGATTCCCTATGGTATTGGGAATTTTAGAACCTGGTGTAGGGTCGAGGGTACTGCTCTCATATTGTGGATCCACGGCCTCCCGAACATGGCATTATATCTCATGTCGCCTTCGATCACGTGGAACTTCGTTTCTTGGATGGTCCCGACCACGTTTACTGGCAAGATTATCTCGTCCTTAGTAGTTTCACATGCCATATTGAATCCGTTTAGTACCAGGGTTGCGGGCACGACCTGGTCCTGTACACCGAGTTGCTCTACGACCCTTGATCGAATGATGTTGGCCGAACTACCTGGATCAATTAACACACGCTTAACTTGAGTTTTATTCATAAGTACATATATTACCAGTGCATCGTTATGGGGCTGTATGATTCCTTCCGTGTCTCCATCACTAAAGGACAAGGTTTCTTTAGGTATGTAATCTTGAGTTCGAGATCGCTTCTCTCTTATAATCGACATCTTAGTGCGTTTAAGCACCGCCCCCTAGGGGACATCGATCTCTCTGATGATCATGTGGATGATGTGTTGTGGCTCTTCTTGTTCATTTTGTCTATTGAATTCTCTGTTTTTGAAATAGTTCTTGGCCCGGTCATTTAAAAACTCTCGAAGGTGCCCTTCATTGAATAACCAGGCTACCTCCTCTCTCAACTGCCTATAATCTTTTGTTCTGTAGCCATGGGTGCCATGATACTTACACATTTGATTGGAATTTCTCTGGGCTGGATCGGACTGTAGAGGTCAAGGCCATTTAGTATCTTTGATGCGTCCGTCCGATAGCCGACACGATGGCGGATGCATCAATGTTAAAGTTATATTTTGATAACCTCGATCAAGTTTTGCTTCAACTGTCGTGAAGCCATCGAGATTCGTTCGTTCAGTACTTGGGTGAAAGTTTGAACAACCCAATCATCTGTGACTGGTGGTAGATCCATTAGCTCCATTTGGAAACGAGATACGAACTCTCTTAACATCTCGTTATATTTTTGCCTTACCTTAAAAAGGTCCGACTTCCTAATTTCGACCTTTATGGCCCCAGCATGTGCTTTTACGAAAGCATCTGCAAGCATAGCAAAAGAATCGATAGAGTTAGGCGATAAATTATGGTACCATATCATTGCTCCTTTTGACAGGGTCTCCCCGAACTTCTTTAATAATACGGATTTGATCTCGTCGTCTTCTAGATCATTCCCTTTAATGGCGCATGTGTAAGAGGTGACATATTCGTTGGGGTCGGTCGTTCCGTTATATTTAGGAATTTTGGGCATGCGGAACTTCTTAGGGATCGATTTGGGAGCTGCGCTCGGGGGGAGGGCTTTTGTACAAATATTTTGGAATCCAAGCCCTTCAATATTGGTGGTGCCCCCAGGATCTGATCGACCTTCGAGTTATAAGTTTCTACTTTTTTGTTGTTTGCTTCAATCCTCTTTTCTCCTTATTCAATTCGTTTTGTCAGTTCCTCGAATATCCTAATAATCTCGGGATTAGTCCCCGATTCTTGTTCATTTGATCTTACCATAGCTAGCCCTATTTGTGGTTGACTTCTTGGGGTGGACCGGGCTCAGGCCTGCTCGGTGCCTTGGTTTGGCTCTGCAACTGAGCTATCGCTCCTTGTTGAGCTTGCAACATTTCAAAAATCATACGCAGGCTGATCCCGCCTTCTCCAACATTTTGGGTGTTACGAACTGCAGAACGAGTTCCACCATAAATGCTATTTTCGGGGTCGGAACGTTGGTTCGCCTCAATGGCCACATGCGAATTAACGTCAATTATATCTAAAGTTCGAGTTCCAACGGGGTCAACGAGTGGCCTTTCATTCCCGAGCGTCAGGTTGTTATTCTCATCTTGAAGGCTAGCTTCGTTGTCAATAGGTAGGGCCATTAATTGAGAGTTCGTTGTTTTTAACCTGAAATCAAAGACACTTCCAAGAGCAAGTGTAAAATAGTGTGTTCTACAGAGATTCGTACTAAACAACCACTATTTTCCTTAGCCTCACGGTGGGTGCCAAACTAATTACCCGAAAAACGGACAGAGTTGAATTTATACGTAGTTCTAAGGATACGTGGTATAACTTGGTACAAATTAAAAAAACAAGTAAAGATATATCGAATATTAACTGTAAAAAGAATTAATACAAACCCAAATTGAATAGAGAGTGATTGATAAGAGAAAACAGAATGAATCAATGTCAAAGACAAAAAGGATAATAGTTTTTAGATGCTATGTAAATCTCAATAAAATCTCAATGTGTGAATGAATGAAAAATCCTCCTTTGTACAGATGATACCCACTCTTCATATAGTAGGGGAATCCTACTTTAGATATAATTAAAAAATACATAGTGGGGATCCCATGATAGATTAATTAATTAGTTTTTCCTTATTTAAGCCGTGATTTTCGTTGAGATTCTCTCCCCAAATGCGTCTATAATGACTTTTCGTTCCTTGACTCGGTCTCAATCTTGGCCGGTCTCGGTATTGATCGGTCTCGGGGTCTTGAGCTCGATCTTGACTTGGTCTCGATCTTGGCCAGTCTTGGTATTGGTCGGTCTCGGGATCTCAAACTCCACAACCCAACTTCACATCACCGCTCGACATTATAATGACGAACATCGATCCATCATGCTCCAATCTTGATTAGTCACACGAAGGGCAAACTCAATTTTGACCGTATACAAGTATCACTAAAATTACTTACGGATGGTTAGTAGTAACATAAATATAACCCAATTAACATAACTTAATGTGCAATCATTACTCTCCTTGAATTTGGCATCATTTGTTCGGTGCACACCTAAATCATATTTGCCCTAATTAT